>WURS02016926.1:0-12118 GCA_011762765.2 Rhinocypha anisoptera | reverse complement strand
GGGGGGGGGGGGGAGGGGGGGGGGGGGGGAAAAGGGGGGGGGGGGGGGGGGGGGGGGGGGGGGGGGGGGGGGGGTCGAGCCAGAGAAGGGAGGTTGAGAGACGATGGGTTACGAGGTGGCATACATAAAGCGAACGGCGGTTGGAGGAGGAGCGCGGGTGATGACAGGAACGTGGAGGGTGGAGAGGATCCGGGAGGCGGAGTAACGCGAGGGGAAGAGACGATCCGGCGATGGGAAAAAGAGTGCCCGAGAAACGGAGCAGTGCCGTGCGTTGGGAAGCAAGTTTTAAAAACGCGATCATCCTCGAGAGCTTTCGTGAGCATCAGATATAGATACGTCAAATCATGAAATATCATATATATGCAGAGTTGGAATTAAGGTGGAACAATGGGTGGTGTGGAAAAATGCGCGATGGGGAACAATGGACGGGGAACCGCTGTCAACCAATACTGGAATTGGAAAGAATGGCGCGCAGAATGGTGACCGATGGCGAATACCCGATTCAATGAAGCATGATAAAGTGTATGCCTGTCGAAATATTATGATCTTCAGAATATGGGACGACATGACGAGGGAATTTCCACAAGTTGATTTTACATAGGCACTGGTTTAATGTGATCGGTCTGTCAAAATATAATTGAATTGCAGGGTGGTCTACCCGTTAAGGCAGGTTTTTGACGATCCTTAAGTTATATTTTCCCGTCACATCTTAACCTAACCCTCTTCAAATTCACATGCTTCACACCACCTATCATTCTATAGAATATTTTCTAATTCTTTTCCTACCGCTACCTCGCTTACCCTCAATCACAACCATCAATGACCCACGAGTACCCCTTCCATCCACCTTTCTTGGCTTCTTTAGATTTCACGCTGAAATTCCCCTGTGCCATTCTCAGTACTCTACACTTCACAGTACCATTCTCTCTCTTCAATAATTTTCCTCCCTGTCCACTTGACCTTCTTCACCCTTCGCCAAACCCACGTGTAAAAAAACCTTCAAATTATGCTCATCATCTTTCCTCATGGACCAGGTTTCGGAGCAATATAATGCTACGGAAAATATAATACCTAAATCTTATTGCATCAGTAAGATTTTTTTTCGCAAGAAGACAGAAAATTGAGTGTTTATTTTGGGAACCAAAACTACTAAATTTAAAAGAATAAATATGAAAGGATGAGACAACAAAGACACAATTCGGAACTTCTTAATTAAGGCGGAAATTTCCAAACACCGATTTGTACCCTCCTATTCCCCGTAGTAAGATTTGATTTCTGCTTTATTATGGCACCGCCCCTTTCAATAACCTTCCGTTATGAAAAAACTACATGGCGAAATGGTAAGACTACGTAATAGCGGCAATAGGAACGATTCAAGTTAGGGGGCGAACGTATCTAACAGTTAGGTCACGAACGACTCTAACAGTTAGGTCACAGAGAGGAGAATTCACATACTCTACATGGGAGTAGGTGGAGTGAGTGAGTGATAAGAGCTCTCTCAGACTCGTTGCTGACTGAAATAAATGCACGGGCAGCTGTGCCAACAACTGTAATTAATGTGTGCTAATTTCACCGAGGAAAATGGGAGCACTAGTTGGAAGTTCTGCACCGGTCATGAGTCGAAAACTGTTGTCGCGATTGCAACTAGAGTGCAAATAATCTCATGTGTCAAAAGCAAAACATGATCAATTAAGCGTCACTGTTCCACGAAATGAGATTGGGAAGATTTCTACGGGAGATAAGTTTTATCCCATACGAAGAGGAGAATATAATTAAAGCTGGGAAGATGGTCGCTTTGTCAATATTGTTCCCCTTCTAAAATCAATCTGTACTCATTGAATTAAATAAAATTAAATGCGGTCAGCGGAGACAAAAGGAAAATTATGAGATTGACTTTTACTTCGTATTGAATGACGCAAACAGTAACTATAAAATAAAATAACGATTGAATAAAAGAAAAGTTGTTATTTCCGGAAATTGTATCCATTTCAAATAATCTATCAATCACAATGTGATTGGTTTACAATATAAAATATTCTTGGCTGAAAACAATAAACTGATTTTTCTCTAAGAATGAACAAACTGTCTGGATGTAATTAGAATATCAAAGGGGATACACCAAAGTGATAAAATAAACGGAAAAATTCCATTTTTTTAAGTTTAATCTTCCCACACAGTATGAGAATCGAATACAGTTAAGAGCATAATCTCGCCTGAATTCCTTTCATCATGGCCCTAACGGAAAAACCCCTCCCGGACTGCAGAAAATATTTAATATGGAAAATTCTTAGCATCTTTTCATTTTAAAGAGGCTTTTTTTATTATAAAATCCATGGAGAAATAATCTCGACTGAAACAAAGTATCCCGGTGATAAAGGAATACGTGTTTCACGAGTAGAAAGAGTTTCGTAATGTAATAGCCGGTCTAACACGTATATTGAGGCGGAAAAAGAATGGACCCTAAACGGCTAGGTTGGTTTCCATGTGTGGCTTTCGGCAGAATGGTTGTCTGGGGAAGGGGAAACATGGTGGAGGGTCGGAGAAAGTGTGAGATGAATACGGAGATAGTATTACGGAGCGTGAGAGTAGGCGGAGGGTCAGAGGAGAAGTAATCATCTGGGACCCCGGTTTCTATGGGAACGGACGCGCGCTTTGGCAGGAGCGTGGATGGCCAGGGGAATAAACTCAATGGAAGTTTTTAGAGAAACGTGACACCCCCCTGGGGCACGTCGAATGTTAAAAAAATCTACAGCCAAACAAAGCGAGAGACTAAGAAAGAGTGAAAACCAAGAAATGTTACAGGAATTTAAGTATAAAGTCATTGGAACACAATTTCGCCACCAAAGCAAAATAATATGGCATAACATAAAAAAGTATATTGACCTAAAATCATAATTGAAAATGAGATCTTTTTAAATCTTTGTTTTATAAAATTGTTCACTTTGAAGTTTAATATTCATTGATTACAGTATGTCATCAGAAGTTTCCTTGTGCTGAATAAATTGAGCTGCAGCCAACGAAACATTCAAAACGAAGAGAGTTTTCTTTTTCCAAGTTTCATCTGTTGCGTCTATGTAAGTATATCAGTCATTTACAGATATAATAAGACTCGTTTTGAGAATTTTTCGGAATCATGGTGAGTAAAAATATGTAACATCATGACGAAAGGATACATTTATGTTTTTCATAAAGGATTGTTCTGTAACTGAAATCTCTGCGACACCACCACAGATTTCTATCTGAAGATCGGTTTGATAGATTCTGGTGGTAAGGTGTTTCAAATTTCAATACCAGATAGGTAGGCGAGACATTTCTTTTTGGTTTTTAAAAATCATTTTCCAGTGATTCCAGTCACACAAGTACCCAGAAAATCATTCGCTTGAGGTACGAGTACTTATTTCATTTCTTGCACATTGTTTTAGATTCATAAATTTTCTATAAAGCTTTATTCTTCGTATTTTTCAACTTACTCATATCCATGCTCCTATTTATGATGACTTGGTAATTGTTCATATCATAGTCTAACTCAAATTTTGAAAAAATATTTAAACAGGCACCAAGTTGAGAATTAGTAATGCTGATAAATCGAATCCCTTTCCAAAATTCATTACCGTATGATTTGATACGACTCTGACAATCTGCCAAATTCAGTGAGAAATGAATTTTTCCAATTATCCATAGGTTTAAAGTTGATATGAGATCTCATGAAAATTATTTACAAATTTATAATTACGCTATTGATTATAATATTTGATTCGTCATTGCAGCAGCGGACTGCGATATTTACGTTATTTCAATTGACGTTAAATTCAACGTGCATAGGGAGCATAATATTTTTTATTTATTTTCCAATTTTTATTGCTGTTATTTTTCTCGTTTTTCTAATTTCTTTTTTCAATGATATTTTTTTCTTGTTATTCATATATTTTTTGTTACTTATTCATTGTAAAAGGCCACTTATGGCAGTTTTTGAATAATTGGCAAATAAATAAATAATGAGTGGTACTCGATTAGAGGATTATTTTGAAGGCACATAATGATTAAAATATGTATTTGAAGAAAAATAAAATATAAGATTGATATCAATTAAGTGTTACAAACAAGTGGTGTGTTGGTTGAAGAATGTTCGGAAAGCAGGCATTTTTCATAAATTCCAAGAAGAATGATAGCCAGCTGCATTAAAGGTTAATGAGGAAATAGTTTCCGGCGTGAATTGGTGGAACTGCTACATGATTAAATGAGACACAATGCTTTGTAATTCCATTTAAATATGTTTCTCTCATGAGCTAGGTTTCGTTGCAATGCAACACCATCATGTGATGATGTTGTGTTGCAACAAGACATAGGTCGTGAGAGATATATATTTATGTGGAATTACTAAACATTGTGTCTCATTTAAAAGGTTAATGAGTTTGTGAATAACATATTTCCTGTGGTAGAAAGGAGTGTTGTGTAAGAGTGACAGAGAAAAAAACATATTTCTTGTAAGCGTGGTCATAGCGAGTGTTAAATTGAAACAATTTTGCGTGTTACTTCAATGATATAACACTATTTAAAATAATAAAGAATTGTGTAATTGTTTAGATGGTTTTTAAAAAGCCTATCTTTGATTGGAATCTAATTGAATAGCTAATAATAGCATACAAAAATATTTAAATGGATAAATCGGTATGTGAAGTTGTGTGAGGCACCGTAAAGTCAGGGCAAGAGGTAAAGATGTTGGTTTTATTTCTTAACTGTCAACTTAAATGCTCTGTCTTATTCGTTCTGCATTTGTTCGTCCAATCGTTGAATTAGGGATAATACTTTTTAAGGGGGCAAAGGTTATGAGAATGACTAATCCATAAAAAGGGGAAAGATAGAGGAAGAGAAGTTTTTTAAAGAGAAGTTTATTTTTTCATGTTATTATTTCTGGTTTTAGGGTTGGCGAGAGTAAAAATAATCTTTTGCGCTTGATACTAATCTTGCTGTTAAATGTCAATCTTCTGTGGTTTTATTTACTTCTAATATACTGCCGAAAAAGTAGATGGATAATTTCCTCGATATCAGAGGTAAAATTGCATGTTTGCTTCCTTTGTAGAGGATTTAATCTACCGCCGCATGTTTCAGTCTCTAGCCTATCCCATTTTATTCAATAATTTCGAATCTCTTTTGACCCTCTCACAGCAGTGTCCTGGGGTTTCCTGATCGGGTGGGGTCGAACAGGAAACCCCAGGACCTGGTTTTTTTTTTACCGAAATTTCGTTAAATGCTTGCAAGCTCTCCCAGGGCAACGAGCGGTACAACATATTTCATTTCTTCACCGAAAATTTTAGAAATATTTTTAAAAAATTATACCTTCAAAGGAGATAAATATAATTTAACCATGTTTTTCTCATTTCTATGTCCAAAGATATTACAAAAAAATTCTGTGCATAGCAACTCTCATTACAGAGTGAGTTTCTACATCAGCTTTATCCATGTGGTAAATCTTTTTGGGAAGCATATATATGGCAGCAAATTTTAAATATTAATTCGAAGTCTCAGTTCTCTATTCGTGACTCATGATATGATACATTTTTAATGTCCCGTATGACCCATATGTGGGGTACATTCCCTTCCATATTTCTGTTTATTCTCGAATAAAACTACTTTTATGTTATATGTTTTAATTAAATTTTGTGGTAATAACATCCAGCAACAAATATGTTCCATTTCTACTGATTGGATCATGTTATACCGAAAATCACAATTAGAACAAAATATCAACATGCAGGTTGAAATCCTGGTGATAAATCATAAATGAAGGAAAACATTAATCAAATAATTCCTACACCACCATTATCCTGAGCATTGATTCCACGTCAAGAGACTTTTTTTTAAACCATGTCTAATAATAACGAGAAACATCTATGTATTCATAGAACGTATTCAGATAAGGGACCTAAAATATAGACCATGTGGCTCATGTTTCCCTGCATTGTTAATATTTGGGTTTTTTTGTAACCATCTACAATATTAGCACAACCGAGTCCTTATTTTTATTCGATTTATTCAGACTTTTTGCGGTAACTAAGTAAATAAACACAATAGTAACTATGCAAGAAATATTTAAATAAGAAAAAAAATATATATATAAATAAAACCAGAAACGAAAATAATTCGTTTGAATTATAAATGACAATCTAGGTAAACTCAATTTGTGATCGTGCAGAAAATGTCAGATTGCCATCAAGTTTTCGATGTGTATTCAGGCATTCCGGGGCATCAAGTCTTATTCATTTCTGGCTAGAACGAGTAAATATTTTATTAAAAATTCTCGAATGGAGACTGGAATATGTAGTCTCTTAAATAAATATCAACAACGTTCAACAGTTGGATTTGGAAGAGGTAAATAAATCCCACATGAAAAGTAGATTAAGCCTCACTATTCATAAATGCCATCGGATTACCACTCACTGACGTTAAAATAAAGTTGCTCATGAAAAAATACTGTGATAATTTATGGAGATTGTAACATCTAACAAGACTCCTTGTAAATAATTTTATGATATGTAAGATTGATTTACTCATCAAAAGCAGAATAAGGTAAAGGTATTAAGATAAACCAGACGAAATGATCAAAACTTTTTAAGAGATTTGAAAATATAAGGTGAAAAAACGACGAAAGAATGTAACCGGTTGAGATAACACATTTTTAATGCTAATATTTTTAATACTTGCATTTGCTGCACTTTGAACAGAAGCGTTTCTTTGTATTATACGTTTAAAATATATTGGATTGTGTTTTTCTTTCAAGACAATGGTTGTATTTGCATCACCTTACTGTGTCATCCGTCATAGTGGAGAGTAAGGTATCGAAAAACTACTCTTCTTCTCAGCGCTTACATTATAAATTACAATTCTCGAACAGGGAGAAGTTTTAAATTACAAAGCATGTGACATTTTCCAGCTGAAATTATTTCTTGAGTGAATTTTTGTTAATATCATGGTTAATATATTTCATTTTATTTATAAGTTATCATCTCTACCATATTAGGAAGAAAGACTGAATAGAGGTGAATTCGAACCTAAGAGAGTTTGGCAGATAAAAGGGACAAAAGGAAAGTGAATGTAATGTCAAAGGATATCTGGAAAATATATGTATATCCTGAGACAATTTTCTAGATAATTAGAAATTAATGAAAGTTGAGAAATTAGTGGAATTGGGCCAATTCCTCGGCATACTGGGTTCAGAAATCTCTGATAATTTAATTTATTTCACCATTTTTCATCTATCCATAAATTCTAGTATACAAGAAATACACGAGAAAAATTATACTTTCCAAATTTCCAGGAAATAAAAATTTCAAGACTACTAAAATAATAGAATCGTGGGTCAGGTATGAAACAATATTTACAAAATATCAATCCTGAATGACGGGATATTGGAACCTACCGTTCTATAGTTAAACTGACTTATCCGCGACGAGTATTATTAGTATATCCCATTTAAACTCTGAAAATGGCAAAAGTTTGAAGCAAAAAGGGGAAATAGTTACCAGAAAAAGATGACACTCCGAGAGATAGAGAGAAAAAAAGAGAGAGAAAGAAATAAGGTTGGAGGAAATAGAGAGGATGAAAGTTGGAAGAAGTCTCAAAATACCTGGCCCTCATTTCACCCTGTTTCATTCTCCGAAATGGACGCGCTTTAAGCACCCCATAGTTAAAGTGAGAGCGGGAGAGAGAGGTTAGTGGGAAGAGGAGGAAGGTGGACGGGCGTGGGCAGCAAATCCGAATCGCGGTCGCCCGGTGGAACGGTAAGTGGAGACGGCAATGAGTGGAGGAGAGAGAGAGAGGGCTGGGAAGATAGTGGAGACGAAAGCAAGGGGGTGAGGGGGAGGGAGGGGAGGGGAGGGAAGGCTAAGAGCGCGGCTTGACACTCTTGAGCGAGCTCTCAGCTTCTCCGCCGATGCCGCTGCTGCTGAAGGACCGGCCAAATGGCCCACCAGGTTCTCTAAACGTTACGGAGGCGTGCTTACGCGAGGAGAAATGCCACTGGGAGAAGTTAAGGCGGTGGAGTGTCTAAGCCTCAAGGCCACCAGTTGTTGAGGGCGGCGAAGGAGAAGTTAAATATTTTATTTTCCCTCAAAAAAGAAAACATAGACGATGCAGTGTTCGTAAAACCTGTATTTCTAAAAACCATGCTACTCTACATGGTGGGACAGGATAAATTTCATTCCTCTCCTTGTTACTGAATCTTGATCACGAAAATTTAAATTCGCCGCCACAGGTTAAAGCTTACCTCTACAGCTGCCATGTTTCTCCATAATTCCGCAATAATTAATTATGAGTAAGCATATTTTTAGCCTCTTATCAACCATGTCGCTAACGGTTTTTGCAATGACAGTTATATTCAACATTCCTGTTGGTAACAGTAAAATACCGCATATTGCATAAAAGTAGATAATATTGGAATTCTCATGTCAATGTTATGCAATGTCATCAATTATTGTAAAGTCATTTGAATCAAATTTTGATAATACTAACGGTTTACTCGATTATAGAAAATGTTTAAAATTTATGTTGGCACCGATAAAATACTGTCTATTACATACGTATAAGTAAACTAGAGTAGAGCTGTTGAAAATTTCTAATTGTTGCTATATCGCTATTTACCATATATAAACTGAAATATTTGTCACTTGATTGAAAACTTTTGAATAACTTAATTAAGAATAGTTTGAAAAAAAAGTTTTCGATACCATTACGATCCATATATCTGATCGAAGGTTAGCTTTATTATTAGTTTCAATATTATTTATGGCATCTAACTAAATGCTTCAAATCACTACTTAGGTGATGACTTAATTCACATTACTCCCGTGAATCACATTATTAACAAAGCTCTACGCTTACAGAAGTCTTCGAACCAATTTAAAGTGGTCCGTGGGGCGAGTATTATATCCAGAGCCAAACCTAGAATACTGGAGAAAAGAATTTTAACTCACACGTTCTAATCCAGAAATATAAGTTACAAGATGCATTATTTACTTTAATGATACAACCCTGAATAGCATAATAATAGAAGTTGACAGATGGGCGTTCCAATTCTAGACGTAACGTAAGGAAAGTCGAATTCCGAGTTTTCCTAACATTTTGGAACTATCAGAATTTAGGAAAACTCGAATTTTCATACGTTATGATCGGTTCAAAATTCCTTATTTCGGTCATCGCATTTATTTAGCCCTTGTCTTCCCTCATCTACTTTTCTATCCTTTCCGTTCTCCACGAAATTATCCATTCTCATGACGTGGCCATTCCACATTGCTCTTCCGTTCCTTAGAGCCCAGACATTCCCTAGTCATTTCCTATTCCACCGCAGCCAACAATTCCATCGCCTGTCAATCTATCCTTTCCATTTGGTCGTCACGTGGCACGACCCCGTGGGGTTTTATGACGTGAAATGCGAAGTCGCCTCGGGCGACGCCAGGGTGCGCACGCGCAGGCACGCACGCAGGAATGTGACGACACCAGTGTCCTACATCACATGCCCGGCTTTCGTTTTTTTTTCACACGTTCATTTGCACGCCGCCGGCCAATCAAAATTCTTTGATTGATATCCCCATTCATATTTCAGAGTCTCTTTCGCATTTAACTTTTATTGAGTCCGTCCGTTTGCGGTGAGGGGGGGGGGGGAAGGAGGGATCTGGACGGGAGGAGAGCTACGAAGGGAGACTGGTTAGGAGAGGAGAGGGTTTCGGAAATAGGAGACGGGCACCCCACCCCCCTGAGCCTGCGGTGTGCTCGGCACGGGGCCGGGGAAAAGGGGCGGATGATGGTTTTGGCGGGAGGGAAGATAGTTGGTTCGGGGGTGGGGAGAGAGATTTCGCAGAGAGCGGAGGCGTCGGGTGGGTGGGCGGTGGATCGGGAGATTGGCCGCGTGTGTCACGGAGCGGAGTGCACGGCGCTGCACAGGAGAGCTGGGAATGGAGGTGGGGGGGGGAGTAGGACAGGGGGAGGGAGAGAGCGGCGGAGGGCGAGGTGAGCTGAGTTGGGTTTTCGGATCGTTAGCGATGGTTCCATTCGTTAGTCAGGCTTTGTACGTGCGAAGCTGTGGATTAGGGGAAGGAGAGAGAGAGAGAGAGAGACGGGCATGATGCTGTGGAGGAAGGGTGAGAGGGGAGGAGGTGAAGTGTGCGGGAGGAGGGATGCGGGGGCGGGGAGGGAGAGCGTGTGTAGGATTAGTGCGAGGGACGCATCAAAAGGAGGAGGAACGGGAGCGCAGGGATGCGGGAATAGGACGTGGATGGGTCCATCGTCACGACCCCCCCCCCTCCACCATTCCCCTCTCCCTGATTCGCGAGCGATTCCTCCTCCTCCACCTCCCCCCCCTCCACCTCTCCTCGCGCGAACAAATGAAAGCCGACGATTTCCCGCCCGGAGGTTATTGCCATGCACCTCCACCCTATGGGGCCCCAAGTTTGACGCCCGAGCGCATCAGAGGAGTGTTTCTAGGGATTTTAGTGTTCGCCCGTCGGGGTTCTGGGAGGATCTAGTGCAGCTGAGACTAATGCTTATGGTAATTTTGTGCCGCCGAGGCGAACGGGTGAATAAATTTGAAACTCAATTTCGAAGGAACGCTCAACCATGGCCAGAGTCTTCCTGTAGGCAAGGCCACCGTTCATATCCCAAATTCACAGGTTAAAAAGTTCTTTATTTCTTCTCTAAGCCCTTCGCAATTCTTGTCGGCTCCCTCTTTATAGCGCTAACCTACTGAATTAATTGCGAGTGGCTCTTTATTTAGCGGTGCCGACTCGAATCTGACGCAAACTATTGAGTATTCCATCTAGATATTAGGTTAAATATTTCTGGAAAATACAGTCCCTCAAGTAATCGACCGCTGCTCTTAAATAGGCTGAAGCTCGAATATCCATTAGCCTAATTATTTTCATATTCCTAAGCCCCTGCACCACGTTTGTTTCATTGCATGTAGTAAATGGCTGCATATTTGAATCTTTTGTGGCCTTCATCGAAAGTATACCAACATTTATAACCCCATTTGCCGTTCTCATCAATTCTCCTCTTCATAAAATAAGCATAATACACGACGTGTTAAAAAAACAGGAGTGCTTCAAAATACCGTCAATATTCGGTTATTTACCGGGGTAAATTATTTTCTTACATAAACCTACCTCGAGTACCTACGCAAATTTCCAGCTATATACCAAACTGCACAGAAAGTGCTGAACCCATCCTGGTGTATTTTTTTCCATATGATTAAATTACTTTCCGTTCCAACACCCTGAAAACCCATTTTGAATTGACTCTGCAGGTGCCAAAAGGGCATTTACTTCACGGCACTACACCGCTTTCGAGTGCTCCCCGATAACTACGCTGTTGCGTCTCCTTAAACGCTACAACCAACCAACCAACCAGAAAGGATTCTCCGTGGCAAAGGGGTGGAGGGAGGTTTAAGGGTGCGGCAAAGAGAGGGAAACGGCGAGGGGTTAATAAGCGGCGGGAAAGGGTAAAAGGAAACCTTAGGGGCGGGAGAAACAGAGAGAGAGGAGGTGGAGCACGAGAAGGTTGGGAGCGGGGGGATGGGGAAGATAAATGGACGTTAAAAGAGGATGAAGAGGAGGAGGAGAGCTGGGAAAGTGAAGAAGGGAATAATTGAAGGAGGATAACGAAAGACAAGAGATGAGTGGCCGGGAGGAAAGAAAGAAGGGAGAGCTTTGTTTATTATTATTTTTTTGGTCCCTTTGATTCGCGCTTGGGAGAGCATGGTGGTTACGAGCGCGCGCGCGTGCGTGTGTATGTGTGTGATGTGGAGAAAAGAGGGGTTTCGGGTGGGTCGGACGGTAGGGGACGGAGAGGCGGGGGGCGACGGCTGGACCGGCGGTTGTCCACTTGGGAGATTACTGGGTGTTATCGCGCGGCCATTGCAGGGGACTTCCTCCTCACCCTCCTTCCTCACCCCACCCCCCACGGCGCCCCACAACCCTCCTTTGGACCCCAAAACCATGCGGCCCATCTCCGACTCCCCCGTCACCATGTCAAAACTAGCATATCCCTTCCTCTCCCGCCCTCCCACCTCGCAGCTATTAACCTCAAAGGGAGAGAGGATAAGGACGAGGGAAAGCGGGAGAAGAGGTTC
>WURS02016915.1:0-12118 GCA_011762765.2 Rhinocypha anisoptera | reverse complement strand
GTAGCGTGCTCGCCGGCTAACCCAAAAGTCGCGAGTTCGAATCCCGCCCTGGGCGTGGATGCTGTGTTTGTACAGATGGGTTTTTCTATGAGTTGAAGAGGTGCGAAATGACCTTAGCCGTCGAAGCACCCTCTATAAACAGAAATTACTAGTGCAACTATTTTCATTTCCAGATGGCCCAATCTTAAAAAAACATGAATACCATTAATTTTTATCATAATTTCTGTAGAAAATATGCTCAGTAGATAGCGCTCATCTACCTGGTTATATAGAGTTTTCAATAACTCCAATATAGATCACTTATTATAGTCAAATTAAAGTATAATAAAATAATACTGTCCCACTAATGAAATTCTATTTAAATACGAACTGACAATTAGGTTGTCAGTAGAAACCAAGTTCGTATTATAAAAAGAATTTGTTCCTCGGAAAAGGGGTATTTTGTTTTAATTTTAACAACATATCACCTCAATTCACACAATTGATATGATAAATTAGCCTTGCGGTGGCATTAATCGGTTTTTAACCGTGTTTCCTTCCTTTCCCACCCATCACTCTATCTAAAATGCCGATTCTCACCCTCAATTAAAAAAATTCAATACCTCTTAATTTCTGTTTCACCAATTTTCCTCCTATTTTATGTGTACTCTCATCATTATATTTTCAAGGCCATTCTTACTAAGTCTCCTCTTGTCTTTTTGCAGAAACGAGTGAATTGCGATGAAATGATGGAGGCACAACGAGCTGGACCCTTCTCAGCCGCCACCGCCCCACCTTTTCTGGTCAGAAGATTGGTTTATCTGCAGCAGATCTCCAACCAGTTATGTCACCTGCAAGATACCATTCCAGCCTCCTCACACCTCTCGACACTCACGGAGAAATGAGTGATGGTAATCAAACAAGGAGGGAACAACCGCTCGAGACGGTGCTCAGTCGCCATTGCGGATCCTCTATCCTACGCCTTCAGTCCGAAGGTTGGTTTATCTTATATGCAGTAATTATTGAAAATTTCCTAAATCAGTTCTACTTCCTTTTCATTTATTTGTAAACGGGTAATTATATATCTTTCAAGATATTCTCTCTACGATTACTTTATTCATGTCATCATCACAGATGTCTCTATTTATACAGAGTCGCAGTATAGATTTGGCAGGATACATATATGGTACTTGGTGTTCGAACGAGTTAACTATTGAAATGCTGCTATCGTGTCGTGAACTCTTTCCTAATTATTTCTACACAGAATTCCGTCATCTTCCAAAAATTGATCAAGTATGTCATCAAGTGTTGTTTGCTTTTTGCGTAGCATGTGGTTCAACTGACTGCGAGACTTTTTCCTCTCTTCTAACAAAGTTCACTGTGGAGGCCGTCACTTTTACCCCCGAAATCCTCCATTATGAGAGGAAAAGCAGAAGGTTGGACATCATTGAGCAATTTGGAATCCTCCGTCATAACTTGGACACCGACCACACAGTTGTCAACGAATATTTTGTTCAAAACCGCTCTCCACTGCTATTCTCCACATTGCCGCATGACCAGCACACCCTCCCTCCCCCCGGTTCCTTTTCCCCTCCTTAGTCGAGCTCTCTCCAACAAATTAACTACATCCCTCTCTCTATCCCCCCCCTTCCCCCCAAACCTCCCCTCCACAACAATGTATTTGTCTTTCCTTCCCCCACTTTGTCAGCCTCAGTGCTACTTGACCCAACCACCACCCCTCTCCTCTCCCCTCATCACTCACAATGTATTTATTTTTGTCTTCTATTTAAGATTGCTCTTCCAATATACTTCACCAGATGATGGCGATCATGGCCGAAACCAGTCGTTTATTGTAATTTTTTATCTTTTGTGGAAATATAACAGTTATTTATAAAAACTATCACTCTATCATGTATTTCCACCAATTGACGGCCTCCACAGTGAACTTTGAAAATAAAATGTGCCTCTATTACAAATTTTCAGAGAGTTTAGACAAATGGGAAAGATTGACGGTAGCAGATGCTCTTGAGCCAGTATCATTTGAGGACAAGGAGTGCATTGTTCGCCAGGGTCAGCCTGGTGATGACTTCTTCATCATTGTCACTGGAACCGCACTTGTTCTTCAACAGCGTGGGGGGTCCTCGCCTGATGCCGAGGATGGGGAGGCAGTTGAGGTTGGACGGCTGGGACCATCAGATTATTTTGGTGAGATCCTGAGTATTTCAATGCCCATATACTGTTGAAATGCTGTGTTACTTTCATTGTGAGAATAACTCCAGTTGACGTTTTTCTTTGGCCTCTAGCAGTTCCCTCTTGATGAAATAAATTCTCTTGAAGGAGTAATCATCTGAGTCCTAATATTAAAAATTACAATGCATATTTTTAAATATTGAAGTATTAAATACAATTCTCTTTTTATAGCTAGACACACATGATGGTCTACTTCATTCTAAAGCTTAATATGAAGTAGCACTAGTCTCAAGTCCATATCTTGATAGAATTAATAATCCTTTTCTAAACATATTGGCAATTTTTTTTTCCCGAGGGTCCGCCAGACAATCTCGCCAAGATAGAGTCAATGAATCGAGGTATTAACTATTGTAATGTTTTCACAGTGAAATTTATCAACATCCATTTGTTTGAGGAATAAGTTATTACAACTAGAAGTGGTTTTGCATGTATCGGAACCTGAATTTCTGTGCATTGCTGAGCATTGGTTAAGCGAAGAAGAATCATCAGTGATTAAGGAAAACATTTATATGTGTGTTACTAATTATTCACGGAAAATTCATAAAAACGGCAGAGTAGCAATACATGCTCAGGACCGTTTGAAAGACGTTGACTCTAAGATAAACACCATTAGTGTTCCTTTGGTTGAAGAGAAAGTGTTTGAATGTGTAGCTTGTTCATATACATCTGCTGCTGGTAAATTTGTGTAAATCTCTCTATATCGCTCACCAACTGGCGATTTGAGTCTTTTTGTCAAAAAAATTGGACGGGCTTCTTATACAAGCGAGACAGAATATTATTACTAAAAGGTGACTTTAATTGTGACTTCACCAATCCACATCAAGTCACTGATCTGGTAAGTGTGTTTTATTCATATGGTTTAAAGTGTTTATTGAATAGTCCCACTCAAGTCATTTGTACATCAAGTACGCAACTAGACAATATAATGACTAACTATGACTATTCCAAGTGTAAATACTCAGTAGTAGACCATGGTTTATCAGACCACTGTATGTTAGAAATAATGTTTACTCTTGTAAGCATTATTTCCATGTAACCCATTACATTAAAAGATTGTCATCAAATAGCCCAATGGTCAGAGGCAACAAGATTTATAATGCGTTGCCATTCAACATAAAAGCTGCTAAGTCAATATTGAAATTTTTTTAAATCATTACACGAGTTGTTGGTATCTAAATGTTACTACACTGTAAATGAATTTTTAACTGATGATTTAAAAATGTGGAAATAATGTGCTATAATAATGTGTTATCAAGCATATTTGTTATTATTGTTTTAAATAGATTTTCAAGTCACCTGTTTATATTGTATCCGGTTTATACATGATGTATTGTCAATGATGAATCACATACCTGCAAATATTTTGTATGGTCATCAGGAGAATAAATATTATTATTATTATTAAGTGTTGTAATGGTACACACATTGTATGTTCAGTTTTGTTGAAGTTGGGGAGGTGTGTGAACAGAATATAGTTCTTTGTGCAATATTAATCAAGAAATCTAGGAAATAGTTTCCGGCGTGACTTCGTGGAACTTCTTCATGATTAAATGAGACACAACTTTGAAAATTCCACATAAAAAATTAAATTGTTATGTTACATGTTTCCTGCATCTCCCCTTAAAAATGTCGATGGTACTTGGAAAGGGCTCAAAAAGCTTTGTAGGTAAGCTGTTCCAATCAGTAATTGATTCATTTAAAAATGAGAATTTTTTATATAAGTTCTTTGTGGCCGACATTTTATCTTGTGTAGGTGATCATTTTTTCCCGTAAAATTTGGTTTATCCACCTCCTTTGATAGTAATGAGACAGTAAAGGAGCGCAGTTACTTTTCATTAGTTAGACCTCATATCGAATTACGCGTCGAGTGTGTGAGACCCTCGTGAGGCGGGACTGGTTTTGGAGTTAGATCGAATGCAGCGTAGAGCAGCTAGATTTTTGAAAGGTTGTGACGACCAACGTAGCAGAAGCTTATTGGAGAAATTAGGTTGGGAGACACAAGGTTGAAGTACAAGTCAAATTTATTATCTAGATTTCAGGAAGATTACTTCAGCGAAGAGGTCAAAAATATATTACGAGCCCCGACACACTACAGTAGATAAGAACATGTACATAAAATGAGAAAGATAGACTGTCGAACAGATGGATTCAAAGAGAAAATGTCATTTTTCCAGGCACAATTAGAGACCAAAATAAACAAGACCACAGGCTCGGAGATAATAGTTAGGGTAACTAGTGTATTTCTGTATATTATCTTGTATGTTTAAAAAAATTAAATGTTAACCGATTTTGTTCCCGCATGACATGTATTTTCTTTGATCAATGAAATAGTTTGCATGAAATTAGTTTCTCTGCATGTGAATTATATGTAATATATGCATGTGGGAATGCATTCCTGGTAATGGCTCACTGATCTCCTCCCACACGCACTTGAGGCGGCTTGCAGGGCGTTACGTAAACTTAGATCCCTTTAAACTCATAAAAATCGTTGCGTACCCCGAAAGAGAAAGTGATTGCCGGCCTCGGTGGCGGTGGGGTAACGTCCGCTGCCAATCAGGAGGTCGCGGGTTCGAATCTCGGCTAGGTGGACTATTCATTCTCCATCTAGGGCATGGATATGCGTGTTTCGTCCTTCTTATTAAAATACTGTTATTCTCTACACCACAATAGGCCGCTTAGTGCTTTGGGTGGGCAGTTGTAAAATAAATAAAAATATACCAATAAATAATGCGATGAATTCCCGGTCTTCGGGTTGCTCCCGCGTTGTTTTGTCCTGATTGACGACTGGAACGCCAGGCTTAACTGTCGTCAATCAGGACAAAATAACCCGAGATGAACCCGAAAACCGAGATTTCATTGGAAAAACACCGCGGAAGCCTTTGCAGTAAATAAATAATGCATTATAAAAACAGAATGCCGGGTTAAACCAAAGGAACATGACTGAATGAATGTCAGCATAGGATTTATGATGATGATGAATAGTTATCTAACGGTAAAGGTAGGTTTTTGATGAGTCTGAGCTTAGCATAACATCTAACTATAATCCCTCTTCTAATCTGCATACTTCCTACCCCCCATCATTCTGTCCAATATCCCTATTCTCTTCCTATCCTTGCCCCGCCTACCCAACATTCTACCCTCTATTACAACCTTCAACAGCCCATTGACCCTGAGTACACCTTCCATCTTCTCTTTTCAGGTCTTTTTTTTGATATCTCGCAGCAAACGCCTCTTCTCCCCTACCATTCTCAAAACTTCTTCATTTGTTTTCCTCACCGTCCACTTCACCTTCTCCATCCGTCGCCAAACCCACATCTCAAAAGCCTCCAATCTGTGCTCATCATCCTTCTCATGGACCGGGTTTCAGATCCAAATAGTGCTACCCTCCATATTAGGGTTTTTACTTATCTTTTCTTCAAATCTTAATTTAGGGTTCCTCTCATTAACTCTCCCAGTGGGGCTGAGTTCCTGGCCCGGCGTAACCCGTGGACACTTACAGCTAAAACCCAAGTTGAGTGATATTCTTCGTGGGAAACCGCCTGTTGCACAGGGTAAGGAACTGACCCCCCTTATATATTATTACCCCATGTGTGAATTTTCACACGCCGTTGAGATTAGTACTAGGTGAGCCCTGTTCTCGCCAATCAAATCGACCTTGGGATTAAATCTGTGGCTATTCGATAAAGTGAACATGCTTCCCTAGTTTCTTTAGATTCGACCACCCTGAAAAAGTCCCCTGGACTAAACCCATTAGTATCTCATAAAATAAAAAAAAGAATAAACAAGAGGCTCAATCACTTGCCTGACTGATGAGTTCATCTGACTTCGTAACCTCTCGAAAAATCCATCAATTCAATCAATTTTTACTCTCATCATCACGAGAGAATATGTGTGAAGAAGTGTAAGTATCGTAAATTTTTGGAATTTTTATGAAAATGGTGTATACATCTGGACTCTCGGAAAGGGTTTCGGGAACTCATAAGGATTCGCGGACCACACTTTGAGAAACACTGCGGTAAACAATCACACCTGCCCCCCACCCCCGGACCCCAAGGAGAGACCGCATTTCTCCTATTTGCCGCCGCCCCCGTCTCGTCCACTCTCTTCCGACGAATGACGCCAGGTGGCGTTAGCCTTGTCTCGTTTCTCCCATTGGATAAAGTTCCATCCTCTCTCGGTCTCGCCTTGAAAGGACGTAGCTGTTTTTTTTCACTCTCGATCGGATGGAGAGGACGTCCATCGAACTGATCCCGATTACCCAAAGCTTTCCATTTTGAGACTCCTTCTACACCAGTGGTTGCCAACCTATTTTGCTCAGTCAACCTTTTTGCTCGCTTTCACTATAGGTCAGTATACGGTTCCCCTCTTCCGAGGTAGTTAAAAAAAAGATGAATCTCAAATTGATCGAAGGGTAATCTACCGGTTAAGGTAGGTTTTAGATGATTAGGTTGGGTTGGCCTTTTCTCGCTTTTTCTGAATGGCGGAGCTTCTATATAATGAATGAAGGGTAATCCACCGGTTAAGGTAGGTTTTTGATGAGCATTAGCTTAGGTTGACCACGTAACATCTAACTTTAATCCCTCTTCAAATCTGCGTACTTCCCACCATCTTCCTGTTCAAAATCCCTATTCTCTTCCTACCCCCGCCGCGCTTACCCGGCATTCTACCTTCCATTACAACCTTCAACAATCCATTGCCTCTTAGTACCCCTTCCATCCACCTTTCCTGTCTTTTTCGGATCTCTCGCAGCAAACGCCTCTCCTCCCCTACCATTCTCAAAACTTCTTCCTTCGTTTTTCTCTCTGTCCACTTCAACTTATCCATCCGTCGCCAAAGCCACATCTCAAAAGCCCCAATCTATGCTCAGAATCTCAAATATCTATTAAAATATTTTTTTGTCTGAACACACATTTGTTTGGATATTTTTATAACATCAAAGCTGTAACAGAAATTTAACTGGTGATAAATTTTAAAATACTCGTAAATAATAGAACAATGGTTTTGGTTTCCTCCCTTAACCCTTTAAAATCCATGTAAGGCGGGAATTCCCCGAGGGTTTTATAACTCCTGTTCTCCCGTGGCTCGTTCTAATATCAACGAGACACACCAAGTATACTGACACATACTAATCGCTTTCATTGAAAGGTGTGTTCTTTCTTCGCCAAATATTTATATTCAATGCCATATGAAAAATCAATAAAAATAAATACTGTGACCAAATAATTATTGTATTAATGAAATAATTCCTTTTTTATTTGCGTATTTACCTCTAACGGATATTAGCACGACTTAATTTCGTTTTCCCCATCTGGAGTTCCCTCTGTCGTATGTCCCTAATGTCTACACCTTCAATTCTTTCGCATAACATGCTTCTTCTTTTCCGTTCATGGCCTTTCACGCCCATTTATAGGCCTTATTTTTTCACTGGAAACCCTCCCAAGTTATGTAACCTGGTCTGGAATTGTATTCCTTGCTAAAATTTTGGCTTCCTGGGATGATGGGACCTTTCAAAGTCGTTCAGAGCTTCCTTAATACATGCCGATGTGATTTTTCTTTAGTCATAAGTCTCTTTATGTCCACACTGCATCTGTGATTTATATAGTAATAATAATAGATTTTATCACAGAGATTCTCATACGTCCTTATACAGTTTATACCATTTATCACTATACTCAGGAAACAATTTTTGTTTTTTTTGGGGCGATATGATAATATGGGATGCATTAAAATCATACTCAAGCACCTACAATGATGACCAGCGAACATCTTTTAATAACACGTAAAATGATCTTTAATCACTTGGCCAATTCCCGAGTGTTTCCATTTTTCTTTTATATGAAAGTGGTGTTTCATTGAATATTTGGTGTGTATTCCAATAATTAATCTTCAAAGCTATACCATATTTACTCGTGTATTTTTCCCCGTCCTATTTTCACCAAATTACCGACAAAAATGGAATGGGAGGGAAAATGTGTGATAGCAAGGAATTTTTCAATAAGAGGTGGTCAAAAAAGTGTTACTCTTAAATAAGAGTAGCGTAAGATAAATGGGATGAAACGTTTACTACTGATATTATCTGCAAGACGTACAATAATTCCATAGATAAAATATCAGTCTCTTTTTCATATATTGAACATTATTATAACATCTGTATATTGCTCCAGAATCTCAGGCAAATTATTCCAGAAAAAAATGTCTTAATATTAAGCTTGAACGGTTTTTTTTTACATTTTATGACCCTGTGAAATTTGGTAATAAATACGTAAAATGATTTTTTATCGTTAAGGAATTTCCTAACCATAATTGGATGGAGGTATGAAAAGGGAAGAAAAAGAATATTACGCGAGTAAATACGCTAGTTTGAAAGTGTTTTTTTTTTTTTGAGCCAGAAATGTATGGTGATCGGGATAGCCTATCTCACTCGCCCGCTGACACAGAGGTCGAAGCCCACATGGATGTTGTGTTCTCTTGAAAGTAATTTTCCGGAACTGTTGACCTCAGTACAGACATGTACCCGTACGAAAATCCCTTTCAACCAACTGACGAAGCCACACAATAATAAAGTAAAAATTATGAAGAAGAAAAAATATATACAACGTATCAGAGCATAAATTGATTAATACAATTTCATTTTGTATCAAAGGCTACCTAATTCTTAAAGATAAACGAAGATATCTGATGAACGTTACACAGAACTTGAAAGAGATGGCGGCGGCCGATACATTGTGGAATTCCGTCGTAGGCTATGTAAAGAGACTTTGCAAATCCACAGATATAAACTTATTTTGACGGTTGACTGTATATATTCACTGCAATTTTCTTGTTAATTCAGTCCTGATGATTCTACAGTGTTATGAAGCATGTTGAATCATTAAATGTTTTTATTATATTAATTATATATATTTATTTATTATTATATTAAATATATTTTATTAGTTTCTTTCCATAACATTACACAGAAGAGATCGAAAAATTTGACTAGGAGTGACCGTGATAACTTCACTGCCGAGGAGTGCGTTGGAAGAATTTTTCAGTACGAGAAAGCATTCAATATCGATTCACCTAAATCCATCTAAGGGTAAATCAGGTGATGTGCATAAATTACTTAAGTGTCCGTATTAAATACAATCTGAGTACTAGTATCCTTCCGAGCGCGAGTTTCGTTATCGGTTCTTTCATTGCAGGCAGAACTTCAGTCAAATATAATTGAAATATAAAAGTAATTAGTTTTATTCTCACACAGGCCTTCTCTTTGCAACATAAAAACCGACGGAAGTAATTCTGAAATCGGCTAACAGTGCAGTGAAGTAATTTCGGCCCCATCTTCCGTCGTTCAGCTTAACGGAGAGGACTCGGAACTACTTTGGGTGGCGTGGGCGCGCTTACGGAAGCAATGACTGACGGAGGGGCCGCAGAATGTAAAAGACGAAATAAGCAAGGCTGGGCAAGAAAATTATGGGTGCATTGCTCTCCGAGTGGTATTATAAGGATCTTGAAACAGATGCCAATAAATATATGAACCCTCAGAGTAAAGCCATGACTCACTTTCATCTCAAAACCGTACGAACGTTATATATGAACCCACGCTTGGGTCTTAAGATGTCAACGAATCTACTTCTCCATAACTCATCGTCCGGAAATATGTCTTTAAATCTACCTTCTGATTTCTTGCAGCAGTGAAGGCAATTTAAGCCTAAGTAAAAGGGTTATCAACCTCTTTGAATTAACTTTTAAGCCGTCGTAAATCTAATTCCTAGCATCATTTAGATATTCATATCAGAAAAAGTGCTATTACTGTATTTGTGTATGTAATATATACAAATTTCATAAAGGTCTACATTCATATAACTCAGATAACCTAATTTTCACCTCACCTCCTGCATAAATTACCTTGGAATCTGTAAAATATCTCCATCTAAATTATCAACTTGTAAATTTATAAAATGAAATTCTGACAATAGTAGTTAATATTTTCTCCATCCACAAAAATATTAACTAAGTCTCGGATTAAGATGAAAATCACCAAGCCAACCGCAGGTTGTTTTAAATATCAAAAATTTTAGGATCATGTAATAAATATGACTAAAGATATATATATGCATATCACAAAGAGAATAGTCCGCCAGTTTGTAGATCTGGAAACATAAAGTATTATAATTGATAAATCATGATGACATATTATAATATATATATATAACTTCCAATCAAAGCGAGACAGAAAAGTCATTTTCTCTTACTGCATTATCTAAATCAATGCCATGAACGTGCTTTGTATCAAGTATATTTCCATAGCTAATATTGTGACAATGCTGCGAGAAAAAATTTTTAATAATACAGTTACTTTCGTTACAATTACAGATCGAAGTTTAGTTTTTTGAAGAATGATGATTTTAATTTGGTAATAGACATAAGGGATTTCATGAAAGAATACTTTGCACACAATTCAACTTGCTCGTTCCAAAGTTCATCGCATTAATTGGTTCAATTATGAACCAATGTGTGGGTTTAAACTAAGTAATGGTCTTATTAGCCGTAATTTTTACTCAATATAGTTTTTCAATTTCGAATTATTTGATTTTAAACACTATCTGTTAAAAAAGTCTTCAAGGTGATTATAACATCCGTCATTGGAAAACGATTATGATTATTTAGAGTCACCCTTGAGCCATTTTAAGCGGTAAAATTTATGGGTAGAGTCCAGGACATGTGTTTCGTACACGTTATTTCGAGAAATGTTACAGGGTGTGGTTGGTCGGACGTCTGCAGTGATGGAATTCAATTGAACGCAGGGGAAACGGTGGAATTAGTCGTCTCCGACAGCGAAATCAGTGAAGATATTTCTTTTTTTTCACCCGAGGTAGACACGTGAATGACCCGGGGTCAGTAAAGTCGCCTGTCATGAACTCGGTCGCACCGTCGTCGGTGGCTCTCGCTGTTTTGATCGGTTTTTTTTTCCAGCGTCGGGAAGTGTGAGTGATGCGCATCGAGATTCCATATGGCCCTGCTTATTTTTCCGTCCCGTTCCGAATGTTTGGAAGTATTTCGGCAGCAAATAAACAAAAAATCCGTCTTCGGCCTTTTTGATGTTTAATCTAGTGGAGCGGGCAGTCTAAGCATAAAGCGCGCGTGTGCAGAAACGGCGCCTTGGATTTTCCAGTTCCTTCGACTTTTCCCCACAGTTATTCATAAACCTTTTTTTTTATTACACTATTACGTCATCGAATTCGTCGTAAAAGTTTTTTAGATGAAAATGGAGTACTTTAAACTTTTGCTTGCTGAAGATACATACAGGATCATGTGTGTATACATGTTGCTACTTTCCTCTTTTTTATGGCCTCGCTTGATCTAAGATGAGTTTTATTGCCATTCGGAAGGGTTCGTTAATTTTAGGTCCTGACGAAATAGTGCAGCGCAGTTGACACATTTGACAGTAAAAATAAAAACGATGTTTAATTTTTCAAAACTCAATTCATTAGATGGGCACTCGTTTATGTGCGCACTAATGATTACTCCACCAATGGAAGAAATTATTGGGCAAAATAAAAGGAAGGAGCACTACTAGTAAAAGGAGTGTTAAATATATTTGAGTTTACCGGAATATGGACGGGGGACTTCCGGAAATCGATCGGTAGGGTTGCTGTAAGAAATTAGCCATAATGATAACGGTATAAAAAGTAGTATGGTGCAATCAAAGAAATGCGTTTAACCAGTGGAAGCCTCCGGAAGCTGACAGCACCATCAAGATTCAAAGCGAAAAAAGATGGGAAACAGTTTCCGTTTTAAAAATTTGTACTGAGAGTAAAAAAACAGCACTTTTCCACAGAAAAATAAAACTTTATTGTACGACGCACGTTTCAGCTCACTGAGCTATCATCAGGTACAAAGATGG
>WURS02016904.1:0-12119 GCA_011762765.2 Rhinocypha anisoptera | reverse complement strand
CCCCCTGTGCCTCCCTCTCTTCCAGCTTATTTCATTTTCGAGCTGTTTGGTTCTGGTGTTTATTCTGCTGAAACTGTGTCTCGTGCCTGAATGTTGAGATGCCCGCGATATTAATCTCACGCGTTCCTCGCGCCCTCCTGCCTGGAGTGTGGCTATAAAATGGACAATTATCGTACTTTTTTTGTGGGGTCGGTGGAGTGGGGTTTCTAATTCCTCGACGCGCCCCTTGCGCTCGCGTTTCTTGCGCCGCAGTCGTTCTTCCGTCGACAGTGGGCCGCCGATCCCCCTCTTGACACCTCTTACCTCAATCATCGGGAGAGAGATATCGTCAAGCTGGCGTGAAGTGGGATAATTTCCCTCCGTGATAGTCTCGGAGGATTCCTCTCGTGAGTTTTCGTAGCTTTCCTCGCTAACCCGGCCTCGCCTCACGATTGTGCAGAGGTGACGAGAAAGAGACGGAGATGGTCGACTCGGTCAAAGCAGCGACGCGGCGAAATGGTTCCGAGAATTTTAAAGGCGCCATGCCACTTCTTACGCTGGTGATTGATCACGGCAGGGTGCATAAAATGTTTACGCCCCAATTCTTCATGACTTTCTGCATTTCGGTTCGCCTACACGCATTTTGCAGTAGGCTCGTGTTGAACGTATTCTTTCCGAATTGACTTCCAAAACCAATTTTCAGATTCGAAATGCCACTTCGTCTGGTGGCATTTTGATTCGACAATTCGCGCCGGAGATGAGAAAGCATTTTTTCTTTCGCTGCTGTAATTTTTTCGTGCGAAACGTGTCTTCAATCGTTGGTATACCTTTTTTTTGCTAAACCATCACATTTTTTACTTTAAACCACTTGCTTTTCTAAATTTAAATAAAATATATGTGTCTGTTTTTGTTCATGTTGTATCTGTTATGTTACATTTGAGCTCATCTCGTTGCTCGAAATTTTGTTCGTTACTTTCATTGTTTATAAAAAGTTATCGAAAATTAGCATTAAAACTAATGTGGTCTTTTCGCTTTTGTTGTCACAGTATTTTAATGAATGTTATTTCGACTTATCTTATTTCTGATGCATAATTTCATCTGGGTTTAGTAAGGTGTGTTCATGGATATCCAGTCGGACGCTTTATTTAGCCTGAGGCTTGTGTTTCAGCAGCTGCCTCTTCCGCAGGCCGGCCTCGGATAAAACTTCGTCCCTAGGACGTTTCGGCTCTGCCTATCGAAACACCTGCCATTCGCCGAGAACATTTTTAAACTTGAACATTCCTTGCTGTCGGCACCTACTCCACTTGAAATGTTGATTCGTTACTTTAGCTCTTTCACGATAGTGTTAAACTATACCGGGTCGGGGGGGATTTCTGAAAAAAAATACGATCATACATGCGATTTAGTGTATAATATTGCCGGCTATAACCCGATGTTATTTATCGCATCATTTCCCGTTTAGTGATTTCGAAGGCCCGTTGGCTGAACTGTATTCTCTTTGCCTGAACCTAACAAGTTCCAATTTGCTGACCAATCGGTAATGAATAAGTGATTCTTTTTATCTCCCCTGGAAAAAATACTGGGGCAAAGCCCTCTCTGACTGGCTGGGTATAGGCGCACTTAGAACTGATGTTCAGCTTCACGCTTAGTCATACTACTACTGATGTTAATAGCTTTAGCAATTTCTAGTGGTTTTTGCGTTAATTATATATTATTTGAGAATTTTTATCATTGTATCGCCAGTCACGTATGCGCCCTATTTCACCTCCTCTTTCTCAGTAACCAGTTCACTCTCTAGTTAGAGAAAAACGAAATCCAGCGGTTAACGATTTCATTTTTCTCCAACAGCCCTCCGGTCGCGGGAATGAATAAGCACACCGGCACACCCATGGCATGCGAGGCACCATCCATTGGAGTCCAAGCGTGGTATTGGACCCGTAGTAGTCCCCCGTAGTTAACAATCACCTCTCCTATTTTGTGTTGAAGGAGTCGAACAATATTTGTCGATAACTTTCTCTAACTCCGAATCCCTACCGACGTTTTTATTATAATTTAAATTGGTTAACGACATTCGCCTGTGTCTTGTTAATCCAGTTGTGAAATCCTTGCTCCGCAGGCACCCAATCTGATTGGCGATATTTGCGGACGCTTTTAATTTATTAACTCTCCGTGGGACCATAAAATTACAATTGGAGATATAGGATTCGTCAGTGTATACACAGTATAATCCACAGCATACTGTAGTTAAAATCACAAATACATTGTTGTTGTTGGTTAAGTTATCGGTTAAGTTAATTGATACAATAAATTAATTTGAGATCATTCCTCATACCCAATAAAAGTACTGTTCAATCAGGTAACTCGTAATTTTTTTAACTAAACGTATTATATATTTATTGAATTTTCGTTGGAAGTTTATTTTACATGATTGGTCGAAAGCCCACGTGGCTTTTGCATGAAAATTGCCTTTGTGGATATTATTACGGCTTATTATCTCATAATTATTAATATCCTTGCTGTGTACAAATAAATGGGAATATTTCTTGACAAAAATATTATTAGAAATTATTATCTAAACTACTTCATATTTCTCGATGTAATCGTTGGTAATTTTCTCAATCTATCCTGTACTAAGAGCACTGGAAGATAAGATAAAGAAGCACCAGAGAGATCGGACCCACCCTGGGGCATATGGAGTTAGTAAAGAATGTAATGGAAGGGAAACAATTAGGGAAGACTCCGTGAGGAAGGCCGAGGGACAATTACTTGGGGCTATTTAAAAGGAATATAAGAAACAACTACCATTGGATAAGAGTAGATATGAAGTTTAAGTAATAACCGGTTAAGGTAGGTCTTTTATGGAACTCAAGAATTAACAAAAAAACGAACCCATCCCGTGCAAATCTGTTTTAATTTTTAATATATGTACTTCCTAATTTTCCTCATCGAAACCAACTCCCCTTTTATTTCCCCACATTTGCCTCGTTTACGTAGAATCCTACCCTTGATTAAAATCTTCAACAAACCATCCATCATCTCTTTTCCATTCTCCATCCATTCCATTCTTTTTTCTTTGTTTTTCCGATTTCCACCGACAGTTCGAAACACCGACCATTTCTTCTCTCATCGTCGTTACCTTTTCTATAATAAATGAAAGAGTGACCACTTTCGACATAAAATTAGTATTTTAAACCTTCGATCCATGTTTCGTGCCCGTACAACATCAGAGCAACATTTGTTTTTGTACACCATCTACAATGCATGGTTTCGTACTACAAACTACTTGTTCTTAAACCATAAAAACGTGCAAATACTCTCATTTTCACATTTATTTTATCACTTACGCCTTAAATTTTGTGTAAAGCCTATTTCATTTAGCGTGGAGAAATTCCACGATTTAACGCCCTACACAGTTAATTTCATTACTTTGTCCTTCCTCTCCCACCGCCACATCTCAAAAGCCTCCAAATTACGCTCTTCTTCTGCCCCCCCTCGAGTGCCAGAATCATACAACGCTACGCTCCAAACAGGGTTTAGAATTAGCGTAAGATGGGGAATAACGAAGGGCTGCTGTCGACCAGTCGACTTCGGATTGAAAAGGCTCGTTTGTTTATGAGTGAGTCCCTATGCTGTCTCATTTCGCATGTCCGATCTCTCTTAAAGCGTCGCAGATTGTCATATAATCTGCATGCGCAACCCCATTATAC
This sequence comes from Rhinocypha anisoptera, assembly GCA_011762765.2. Classification (NCBI taxonomy): domain Eukaryota; kingdom Metazoa; phylum Arthropoda; class Insecta; order Odonata; family Chlorocyphidae; genus Rhinocypha; species Rhinocypha anisoptera. The sequence continues at coordinate 8,433 of WURS02016904.1, read as the reverse complement.
ATTTTTTTATGCTATATGCGCCACGTACGTGGGATGCAGCTTTCAAAGAATTTCACCGTACTATCATGTCACACTCGCATCGGGAGTGGAGCTGGTTGTTTTAAAACGTGCGCGAATGCTTCTACTCTGCAGTGGCGTACAGGATGAGTGAATGATTTTCTCTCTTCCTTTCCCTCTCCTTCATGATTCGTCACTCTGGCCTCAGTGGAGAGAGAGAGAATAATCGTCGTGAGACTGAAGGACGACACGACAAAAAAAAACCTTCGAGCTGTGTGTTCTTTGTTTTCTAGTCCTTGCGACTCAATTTCAAAATAAAGAGGAGATACCTTCTGGATCAACTTGGGGCGGTTGAGTTGCACACGGTGAGATTTCACAAAAGGCAAGCGGTTTTTGGCGTGTTTTTTTTCCGGGATCCCGCACGAAAGCTTTTTGACGATCTTCTCTTGTAGCGTACGTGTGTGTGTGTCTCTCTCTCTCTCTGCCTTTCCCTCGGTGAAAGGGGGAAGAGTTAAAAATTTTACGAGCCCGTCCGCATAATTGAAGCGCTCAGTATTTATTTACAGTGAGTGCACATGCGTATGTTTCGATCGCATGGAAAAAACAACCGAGGGAATTATTCAGAGGAGAGCGCGTAAAAATAATTTCCATTCGGGGAGTGAGAGTGAGGGAGAGAGGGGGAGGGAAGGATGGGAGCGACAGCGCACGTTTCGTCCGTCCTCCGCGGGCGTATCGATTCCCCGGAAACAAAACACTTCTCGCCGCGAGCACGGAGTGTTAATTGTACTCGCGCGCGCCGAAATGGAAGGAGGGGTCGGGAGGGAGGGAAGGGGATAGGGGTGGGCCGCTTTGATGAATATTTGTCCGGCACACGCGGTCGCGAGATGAATCGCCCAGGGGACGCGTGTGGAGATGGCCCGCGGGCGGCTGAAGTGTTTCGGCGTGTGAGTGAGCGAGCGAGCCATGAATTATACATCGGTCCCGACGATTGTCGAGTACTCACTCCACTCGAGGACGCCGCTTGACTGGCTCTGCCGTCTCTCCCGTCGTCTCGCAGCATTTCCACGGGTTTAAATCGACGCCGGTGGGTGGTGGCGGTGGGGAGAGACCGCCCTGCTAGGGCGATGGCTGAGAGAATCGAGGCACACTTCACGCGTAGAAATTGTTCCGCGGTTGTCAGAAACCATCAGAGACCGTTTTGACTAATGATTTTCGGTAGCGCACTTGGTTGGTTGTCGGTCCACAGTTCGAAGTTAAATTTCGAAATGTTGAGTCGCTATTAGATGCTGAGAACGGAATCCCGATATTACTGACTGTCTGTATTAAGATACCGTTTAAGTTAATGGCCACAGTTATATTAAAAAAATAGTCTCCTATTTCCGTCATTTTTTTTGGTAATTAATTGTTTCCGGTGGTAATTGTTATTCAGAATGTCGTCTGGGCATTCAAGAAAGACTTATCGGAACTATATGGAGATCTAGTTCACCAGCAGGAAAATAAACACATTTAGTTTCCTTGTCAGGCCTTCATACCGGAGCTGATTGGATTTCTTGGTACCAGGTCTTTCTGGGAAACCTCAGGTGGCACAGGGAAAGCCCTCGTGTGTGAATTTCTCACGATCTAGGCTATCGTAGCAAGTGGGGTCTGACCTCACCAATTTAACTCATCCACGGCTTGTAAACTGTGGTTGGTGGGTTAGGGATCTGACATCACTCTTTGTGTCTCACCAATGTTTTGGTTGCCTTTTCTATAATATTGTTATTTTAATGTAAAATATTCGATAAATAAAGCATTAAATCCCGTTATCGTCATGGTGACCAAATCTATGAAAATTCTACAAAACTCCTCGTGGTCCTACGGTCGAAAAAAGGAATTCCTCTTGCATTCGCAATTACTTATGCATGATACGATATTTTTTCTGTCATTTTATCTGGTGTTCGCTGGAGAATATTAATATATTCTCTCTACAGTAAAATGTGGACCGCTGTGTGCGCGATATTGATAAAGAATTGTACTACCTTTTAACGACTCACTTAAAAATGTACCTCTGGTTATCTCATCAATTGAGTTTGTTATGAACATATTTCATCCGGTAAAATGTAGTCATTTTCCGTTCTTCGGGTTGGTGTTTTTTTTAAATCAAGCGCGCTACAGATCTCTCGCGGGAAAGCGAAAATGGTCTTAAATTTTTTTTTATTTGAAAATAAATTTTCCAGCTCGTGAATAACTCTCACCGTGTCGACGCGGGAAAATTCCGGTCGGCTGGGAGGTAATTCTGGGACGGGGGGAGATTATTGATGGTTCGCAACATCGAAAATGCGTAGCATGAGCGTTCCCCGGGTCTCTCCCCCGAGAGAGAGAGAGAGCATTCCGCTTCGAAATCGATCCTCGGTTCCTCTTGCCCTCGTTGCGGAGAGGAAAATTATCGAACTTTGGTTAGCGGGTCCACCGCGCGTGATCATCATCAAAAACACATTTCCTATGCGGGGATCGTGCAGGGCGGGAGACTTCCAAGCGCGAACCGACTTCGCCGTCCCACAAAACCGTCCATATATTTTTTTTTCGACCCTAGCGAGTGAATTAGGCGATTTATTGGATTTTGCGAGCATGGCTTAGCGTTTTCTTTTTCGATCGGTGTTCGTCATTCACTAGGCAAGCGGCCAAGGAGTTTTAGCGCGTGAAGAACCTTCCCGCGAATTACCGCTGCGCTCAAGGGCCGTCGATGGTCGGTTCCCTCAAGGCGGGATGCAAATTCTAACACAGCCGGTGGAAGGGTGCCCCCGAATTTTCAGTTGTTCTTGTTTTGTTTCGTTCCTGCTCGATTATTCTGAATTTCGTCTCTGGCTCCATTGCTCAAGCACTACTTCTCTCAGGCATCGCCGCGAGCTGAAATAGTTTCCGCTACTTCAGGTTTTCAATGCGTTGTCCGGAACAGGTAATCGGCCGACCGGGTTAGCCTGGTGGGTAGCGTGCCCGCTAACCCGAAGGTCGCGGGTTCGAATCCCGCCCAGGGCATGGATGTTGTGTTCGTCCAGATGGTTTTTTTATGTATTGAAGAAGTGCGAAATGACCATAGCCGTCGAAGCACCCTATAAACAAAAATACTACTAATAGATAATCGTCTGGGAGATATACTGCGGGAGTTTTTTTAAACTCCTCCGGGATTACATTACTCAATCGCCTTCCAAATAAAAAGTATGTATTAATGTATAATCCCATAAAATAATCACTATCTTTGACTGCAGTACAATGCCGGATGCCATTCAAACTCAGTTTTCCTGGTAACTTCCTCCCTCGGGTCGGACGAAGCGACTGATGAGCAAAATGAAGCTTAATTCTTCCAAGTTTTACATAGACTGGGATTTGAAAAATGTTTTAAAGACAATTGTAAAGATATCACCCGTTAATAACAATGCACCTGCGTAAAGTATTAAATATTGCTATAGTATTATCAGTACTTTTTTTATAGAGCATCGCGTCGTCGGCCGTGGTCATTTAGTCGAACGAAGAACCCATTTGGACAAGCACAACACAAGTACCTTAGACGGGACTCGAATCCGTGACCTTTGGGTAATTCGGCGAGCGCGCTACCCCCAGGCTAACCTGGCCGACCTATAATATCATTAATTAAAATGTTAATTAATTATATAAAAATATAATTCTTATATTTTTATATAATTGTACCTGACATTGTCTTCAAGAGTTGATATGTATCTGGTCATAAATGGAAATGGTGTGCTCATCGTTTCTAGTTAAAATTCACTCGTATAATTCTTATTTGTAGTTTTACAAAGTTAAGGATGAGTTATGGAATTCCTCGCTAAATATTTAATTTAAAATCAGCGGCAATCATTGACCCGCAAATACATACTGTTGACGATGTCATGAGTTTATAATTTGTATCATTTCTTAGAGTGTGATATCATTTCTCAGGGTACACCCTACTTTTCAGTCAGACATTCGGTCGTGTATTCCCTGCACCAACCTTATTCCAATCGTAAATCACCGTGGCGTGCATGTACTTGAATAATATATGCTACGCGCCAACTCAGGCGAATGGATTGGCTCGGTTTTGGCCGTGGGAGCAATGGAAAATGAAATTAGCAGTTCCCCGGCACGACTGGCGGTCTCCAGTCGAGGAGACACCGTCGTGTTTGGGAAGAAGAGTTTCCAAACTTTTTGGGAACTTTCCGGTGAACTTGTTCTAAATGGCCCGGTAGCATTAACTTCGTTAGCGAGTGCGTGCTGAGAAACGAAGTGTTAGACTACGGTGGGAAAGGAATTTATCTTTCGGAGGGGTTGAAGCGAGTGCTTTCGGTGCAGCGACGTACCATGCCCCGAGTTGCTTACACAACCATTTCTCTCAAGGGTGTAACGCGTTAAGAAGGGGAACACATTTCCTGTGAAAAGGCGAAAAGTAAAAAAAGGGCAAAATAAATTTAGCATTGAGATTTATTGTTAGTTATTCACTGTACCTCATTGTTTGAAGCACAGAGGTGATGCGCTCATACTTTCCATTGAAGCAGGTGTTACTTATCCGTTGTTGTTAATGTTCACAAACAAAGTTTCGGTGTTGCACGAAGGTAATCGATAACCGAAAGCTGTAGAGTTCACACGCCCAGCCGGAATTTATGATCCAACAGCTGACAAATTATGTAAAATTTTATCTGCTTTGATGCGAGACCGCAGGTAGGATTAGGCCACGTATGCTGAATACAATTCGTAATTTGCTCTTGAGTGTTCGGAATGTTAATTCATACATGCAGTGGGTTTGCGGTGAAGGAAGGAATGCGATAATTAATTATTCGTCCCGTGTAAAAAAAATTCAATCAACCAATGGAAAAATCGGCTCTTCGATCGCATCAAACCAAATATATCACTGTTCTGAAAACGTAGCATGCGGAATAAAATGTCACAATTTTAGATGTCCAGGTGAGACCAAACGTTCAACGAGGAGAATTTACAATAGGCTCAAAACAGGAGTAGCATTTTCCGTCTTTTCCCGTCAAAAACAAACGAGTTGAAAGAAGGGGAGAATTAGTCGACTCGCTCGTTTGATGGATTGATTTGTTTTTGACCTGTCGCCATTCAGTTGTATATAAATTTCGGAGTTGTTCGGAGGAGTTTTTGTATCTGGCACCGCCATAAATATTCAGAGGGGCCACTATTGCCCGTGAGGTGGTCAACCTGACATTATCCTGTGATCCTCTATAGTCATTACGATATCCGTTAATCTTTTTCGTTTTCCTCAGAACAGTCGTGACCTGATGATCGGAAACCACAGAAGAGTTTATAAATTGAATTCGTTATTTAACAAGTTCAAATAAACTTCCTATGCATCACGTACATCCTTTCCATATGTTTATGTTTAAGCCTCTCTCCATTGGGATTATGTTTTTACGATGCACTGCACGAAATATAAATTTTACCATTGCTTTTGTAGGATATCAGTACTGTCTTTTCCTGGCTCGTAAGACGCGCTGTGATTTTTTGGGTTGGTTTTTGGAAAAAAGTTATAATTGACGTACTTTGATGACAATTTAAAAGAATAAAAACCGATATTTACATTCAGAAATGAAAAGCTCAATTAAAGGTTCCTCGGTGTAGAATATAATGACAAAAGATTTATTTCATGCAGTTAAGTCATTTTAATACGTGCATGACCATAGCAAATACTTATTCTCAGCCCATAAGACAGAACGATTTATGACAAATTTCCACGTGAATAAGGTGCGCCTTATGGGAAATAAAGTGCGCCTTAAAGTGCATTTTCACGGTAACAAATTCATTATTTATAGTTTTCATTTCTGTTTCCAACGGTTAAACACGTCGTTAATGAAATATATTATTTAGTGTTTCGAGTACACGGCTTAACCACAACTATCCGAACGCTCTATATTTTTTTCGGAATTCTAGTTTATACGGAAATCCCTATTTTGTCGTTGTGTGTGCTTATAATGGAGTTGCGTTTATTACGCACTTAAATTTCTTAGCGGAGACACAGGAATGTGAAGACCTCGGTTATTACAAATTACCGAGTTTAACACTCAGTTACCGGTGACAAAGTCAAGTGTTAAGTATGTGTTTTCAGGTGAAATTTAACTCACAGGGCGACGCCTAAGAAACAACTTTTTTGTTTCCTAGCATTAACAGATTTAATAAAGTTAGAAAATAATAAGTAAGATTCCCGTTGAGAGGGTTAAAATTCATTGGCGGTTTATCGATTAATTGATTTGGTTATTAATCATTGGGTTATGCCGATCGGATAGTTCTGAATTGTCATTTTTGTCATCCTTGCCATCCTCCAGGTTTACTTTTTGCTAGCTTCGTCACCATTTGCAAACCCCTCCAGCCAAATCGCAAGACTATTCGTGATGTCTTCCGACTGTGGTGCATGGACAAAAATGGGACTTCACCGTGGCGTCGCCGAAAAAATATTGCTCTTGTAAGAAGGCCCGAGATTAAAGGAAATCCGAATGAACTTCTGGCATCGTCGACGGAAGGTTCGAAGAAAAGTTACGTCCCACAAAGCATCGCGATTTTTATAGACTTCAATCACGTACGCTGTCTGAAATGTTATCATCAATACCAATCATTATATTTTTTGTGAAGTGAATGGAATTCCGCGTTTCTGGCGAGCGGTTTCAAGAGGTCTCTCTCGTCTGCCATCTTCCTACCTTTCCGTTTTGCCGTTCGACGCCCGTTCCATTTGTCCTTTCATCGAGCGACCGCGGTTCGTTTTTTTCCACCCTCGCGCGTCCTCCCCCGCTTCCTAGTTCCTCGCGACCTACCGCGGCACTTATCGGATTCGTGAGACGCCACTTATTAGTCTCCCCGTCCTTCCCCCATTTAGCGTGTGGTAGGAGACGCAGTGAGGTGGATGGTCACATCAGGACGAAGAAAATAAATGGTGTCGAATCGGATGCTAAAGAAAGGACGGATGGAGGATGGGGGTGAGTCGGTTCAGGGCGAGGAACTCGAAGAAAGAAAGCAAGAGGGAGAGAGAGAGAGAGAAGAGCGAAGGAGGAGTGAGGAGAATTAGAGGGTGCAAAGAATAGGAGGCGAAGAGAGAGGTCAGAAGGAAGGGTATTGATTACTTTTCATCGATTTCGGGGCTTAGGGGAGTCCGATGATCCTGGCGTGCACATTGCCTTATTTTTTTTCATTTCGGTGTAGGGCGGCTCTGCAGCAGCATAGCGCTTTTGGAATCACAAAGATTAAGTAGCGTGCATGATACAATGGTGCCTCCGTGATGGCGGCCACGCCCACGGTGCCATTGTTGAGCAGAGACATTGCACAGTCGCAGACTCTTTTTTATTTTCCAGGCGGTCTTTAAGCTCCCTTCGTGATCCTTCCAAAGCAACACAGTGGAAGAACGATAAGCTGTCGAAAGGTGTCAATGAATATACCAACTTTATCTGGATTGAATCAAGAGAATGAGTCCTGGGATTGATCGGGAAAAGTGGGAAATTGAAGGGGAATATTTTTCGACGGAAGGATCTCCAGTGTTGAAAGAAAGGTGCATTTTTTCGTCCGTTTTTGTTTCATCCGGTGATAATGATTGCACGGAATCGCTCGACATTCGTACTCGATAATGCTCGCATTTGAAGACCTCTCTCATTAACGTCTCTCCTCTGTCGGCATATTGAGGAGTCATGTCCCTGTAGTTAATGATCGCTAATGGCGCCGCGTGGGCGAAACGTGGTGAGCTCCTGAAAGGTACTATATCAACGGTGGAAAAATATGTTTGCGCGATACGTCATATCAAGAAAGTTGGCAAATTGATCGTTTTGCGACCTACGCGTTCGCCCTTTCTTGTTGCAGGTGGGCATTGCGATCTTTAAGCCCAAGATGTGTTCCGTCGGTTCTCCGCAGGATCCGGTCCTTAACCTTCCCCGCCCTCAGACCTCGATTAGATTTCCCCAGATGAATAATTGACGATCGTGGTGCGGGTAATATCCAACTCGTGCGAAGCGGCATGGGAGGGTTGTTCGGCGTTAGAACGAGGACACTCGGTTTCTTTGACCGACCATCAAAGAACATTTTAACCAGCACTTCCCCAAATTCTTTCCTGGTAGTTTTTGTGCGAAGAGTGCCTGTGACGCCCTAGCACGTACCACAATAAACGGCTAGTTAAGGTGGTGTTGTTCACACGATTCTTATTTCTAGTAGAAGGATCGATTCCACTTCCCCAGTCGAAAGGCAAGGTCTGGGGAAACCAGCAACGGCTGCTCCCCCATCACTCCCAGTTCTCGTGCCATTTGTTTTATACCTGCAGTTTCGTAGTGCTTACCAGCGCACTATCTTGTTGGCCTAAAGCACTCCATTATAATAATAATAATATTTTTATTTCTCACAGTTTGTAGTACATATTTATACAATTCACCTTGAAATGAGTGAAATTAGGCACCCCTGAAGAGATCTCTTTTAGAGGGG
>WURS02016893.1:0-12119 GCA_011762765.2 Rhinocypha anisoptera | reverse complement strand
TTCTTTGTGACCGACATTTTATCTTGTGTAGGTGATCATTTTTGCCCATAAAATTTGGTTTATCCACCTCCTTTGATTAGTCTGCCCATGCTTTACCTCCTTTCAGTAATAACAAGATTAGGAATTTATTGGGGCAAAATTGTGATTAAATAGACCATCCTTCCACCCAAACCCCTGGTATCGTCGTTTATGGAGTAAAATCGAGGAAATCTGGAGACAATTCGATTTATTGCACTATTCCGCATGTGTTGTATTGCGGCGTCGGTATTAGTCTTCAATTTGTCCATTCATTGTTCTCGGATTCTCTTTTTTCTTATATTCTCCTCACATTACCTAATTCCTAGGAAAGTTATCGGATCTATTCACTCTGAGGGGGGGAGTTCTTGTAGTTAATAGTAATATGTATAAAGTAAATAGAACTCTCAATGCGTATTTAACTCAGAAACTGGAATATTGATAGTTAGGTTTCAATTCTTAAGAAGGATTTTATCTTTTATGATCGTGTTTTCTTTATATTTTTGCCTTGAAATTTTAATTTTCATAGTAATAACTTGTTCCTGGGAAAAAAGTGCTTATTTGCTAGTAATCTTTCATGTTTAGAATGTATATTTGCGGACCACAACTATCCAAGCATAAAGCATGATTCTGTGACAGCCACTTTATAGTAAAGACTATCGAGTTGGGTTGGTTTCGTTCAGAGAGGAGCTCTTATCACATGTTGTTTTACTTTTATATTGTTGATGTAATATCGATTTGGCGTATGATACTCGTATGTCTCAGAAGATAAGATTATCTCCGTGGATTCTCGGAATTTATCGTGGAATGTTACTGTGATAACTCAGAGGAAACATTTTTACCATGGAAGGGTGTCATGATTTAAAAAGAATTAATTATGAGTTAAGGATGAATTAAAAGTTCCTCGGGTATTACTTTCGATTAATGCTTGCTCCGATTACTTGGCGTTTTCTAGTTTATTTTTGCATACAATAGGAAGAGCGTGCATATGATTCTTGTCGCCCTCGCGTTGGAAAGAGTGATCGAATGAGTAGGTATAACAATTTATCGGACCACTGTCCTTTTTGCAGAAGATGGCGCATAATATTGTTATTTTGTTCACTTCTGGGTTAAATTGTGAACAAAAGAGCAACATCTCATATTCGAATGTTTATCATTTGGTAATGCTTATCATGGAATGGATGGCTTATCATTTGGTAATGGAATGGAAGGCTTATCATTTGGTAATGTAGATAACCTCTTGTAATTTCTGTGTAAGAAATGGTATTTAGATATTTAAAAAAATCTTTGGTGGTTATGCTTCATACAGGAATTTTGCGCCAAAGCTTGCGGATGAGGTATAATATATTGCTCCAGCAATGAATCCATGATAAAATGATGCCGTGTCAGGATGGTCGTTAGATTTTTGGGTAACCTATTGAAAACATTGGGACATTGCTTTATTGTTTCTTTGAGGCCATATTGACAGTACTTGCCACGGTGTTTTTCCACCGTTCAATACTGGCTTGAAAAAGTTTCATCCGGGATGGAAGCAAACTTTGTTAAATGTGGTAATAGAACAGCCCTGCGATGGTAACGGATGTGGCTTATAGAAAGGATGACTAACTAATAGATTTCAGATTTAATCTGAAAATTTTTAATATAAATTTTATTTATATATTCATTTTTGTTGGATTGCGTGTTTATATGTGTGTGTATATGTGTATGTATATATATTATTTAAATTTTGCATTAAATCTTTGAGGAGGTGCTAAATGACCATAGCCTTCGAAGCACCCAAAAAACAAAAATACTTTAATTACTTACTAATTTAATACTATAATTAATTAATACCACTACTTTAATTCATTTAATGCAATAGAATATTTGGTGGTTGGTGTAATATTTTAACGTTAAGTTACTATGACACCGTTTTACATAACCATTGTGAATTAGGAGGCAAAAATTGCTAGAGATAACTGATTTAGCGAATTCTCTATCCGAATGGAGTACGGCCACAGCTTTTAGCGTTTTCAAACCAATATCCATTTTGTTTTAATCCTTTCCTGCTCTTTTACGTATGTGGTTTTGCTTCGCGCTATTATTTTCTATTTTTATATTCCAACTGCCCACACTCACAGCACTAAGCCAAGTACAGTGGCACGGTATAACAACGAGGAGGAAACACACACATCCATGCCCTAGGTGGAGAATGAAAATCGACCTATCCGGGATTCGAACCCACGACTTCTGGATTGGTAGGTGAGGATGTTATTCCGCCACCCCCGTGGCCGGTTTTGAGTGGCATACAGGTCGTACATGCAGTTGTAGTATATACGAAGGTAATCAGCATATCGTTGATAATGTCCTGGACGTTTTTATAATCCCCCCTCAAGGTTGCGTGTCACAACTTCATCTTCAATTTGCTTCATCGTTGTCGAAGTTGAACGGGCGAGCGTGGTTCACTGGCTGTGAGCACGTTGCTTCGGGATGGGTGAGAGAGAGAGAGTCTAGTTAGCGCCTCCGGGCGTTTCCCACATATCTGTGCCTAGAGGTAGCGGGGAAGGGTCGATGGGGAAGGCGTTGAGTTTCCAGTGGCCCTCGGTGGATGGGGGAGGGTCATCCCTTCACCCGACCGGGAGGGGAAGGGGGCTCTTTCTCGAGAGAGAGAGAAAGAGAAGAGGATCCTCGTTCCTTCGGGATCGGTGTAGTGGGGGGCCGCCGCCTCTTGTGCAAACACGGGAGTGGCCGGAAGAAAATCCGAAATCGCCCCGGACTCTCTTTCTCACCTGTTGCCCGTCTTCGGTCGGAAATTCTTACGTCGGGTATCGGCGTGTAGGCTGAGGTTAAGGGGGGAATTCTTCCCGAGTTGAATCTTTCCCAGCGCTTCGGGAATGTTTTGAGGAAAGCGGAGAGGAGATTGAGGAGAGCCATTGTGCTTTTGATAGGCCCTTCTGATAAATCCCCGCCTTAGGGGGAAGGTAAGAGGCCTGGAAATGGAATAGTCAAAAGATCCCCTCGTAACTGTCATTCGCCGGACTCCGATGAGTGGCGATCTAGTATTAAACTCCGCTAATGATTACCATTTTTAATTTTATGACTGGTGTATCATAAGGCATGGTACACACGTACAATAATATGAGTTTTTAATAAAAGTACTTGAGAATATTAGATTACTTTGTAATAAAACTAAAGGATACCAAGAGAGAAAATGTGTTCTGTTCGCATTATAAAAACATGGAAAACATCCTACGTAATACAATAATTCTTTTTACCTTCCAGATACGATACATTTTTTCATTGCACATTGTTAAATATTTAAAACGATTAAATAAAAATTAAGAAATCACGATTGAGTTGTAATTTAATTAGATCGAACCTTATTTTAAAAATATAATGACCACATTGTGTCATTGACGAGTAAGACCTTTTTCATTGTGAACCGAAGTTTACCGTGAATATCGTGAAATAGATACGCAAGATCTAGAGCTAAATTACCCTCGGTGTTGTTCACGCTATAATAATTAGGTTGTCTGAGCGTTGTGGAAACCCTCAGATTAAAAGCAGCTCACATCTTCCCCCGCACCGACGACAAAGGTTTCTTTTTCAGTTTTACTTACGGAGGGTTATAGATTTGGTAAAACAATTCTCAAGTAACACGTCAATAATTGTATAATTTCACCGTGTAGTTGATTGTAGATACCGATACTTCCATGGAAGTCCATGATTCACAGATGTTATAATGAAAACTTTGCTTTTACACAGAACATGTATATTTATTTTTAGATGCTATAGTGTAGCGAAACCGGTCTTAAAAAATAAACAATTTTTATGGAAAAACATTTTTATTTTAACGTCTGTAATTTTAGTGTCTCTGGTAAAAGGGTACAAACATTTTGCAATGCTAACTACAGAGTAGTATTTTCGTTTTATGGGGTGCATCCGCGGTTGTGCCATATAGCACCTCAAACATTACCGAAAAAAAACAGTAATAAACACAATATCCATGCCCTAGGGGGGGACCCTAACCCGCGACCTTAGGGTTAGCCGGAGAAAGCCCAGGCTGACCCTGAGGGCAGTGTATATTCCCCCAGACCAATGCTAAATTATGGGTTCCTAATCTTTACGTCAGTAAACAGTACCTCGCTCTCTGTACGTTCTTCTTCTCCCCATTCACTTTCTGCTCGGGTAGGGGAGGATATTTCTCCCCTGCCTCCGAAGTTCGTCATCCTTGGCCCCCTTTCTCCTATACACCGAGGGACAGGGATTTCGAGGGATCTCGGTGTGGGGCGGTCGCGTGGGTGGCTCCCGAGGTGTCCCTGTGTGTTTTGTGTTCGCGCTATGTGTCAGGGGAGAGGGGAGGCCGAACAGCAAGTAGCGCGGCTCCCCACGTTAAAGCTTAGGTCCGCTCCGTTGACTTCCTTGAATGAAGGCGCTCCGACGGGATGCTCGACAAGAGTTGGGCCTTCAGCGAGTTTTCATCCATCCCCGCCGCCGGCGAGGGAGGATACTTCGGCTGCTCCCATCGCGTTTGTTCGCCGTCTGCTCCAAGTCGAAAAGGCTGTTTCCTTTCGTTCGTGGTATTTTTTTAAAAGTCGCGTGTATTGTGAGATGTGATTGTTTTTTTTTCACTCCGGCACGATTACACTTCGGTACTATCCCTTTCCTTTAGCATCCCAATGCTTTCTCTCTTTTAGTGCCTTCCTGCCGAAAGGAACACTGTGGGAATTGATTTGCATTGAAAGCAAAAATTTTAAATTAAGCGACCTGAATGCGAATTTAGCTTGCAGTATGGCGCTTGAAAGGGATACGAAAAGTCAACTATTATAAATAATGGCAGAAGGGGAATGTATCATTGTCGAAATTTATTTTATATGTATTCAATATGAAAGGCCACATGTGGTCGATTTTTAATATTTGGAAAATAAATAAATACAAATCTTATGCAGGTGATACGTATAGTCTACAAGGAAGTGTCCACGACACGAAAACTGATCAGAATATGTCTGAAAGTGATGACGAGTCAGGAGAAGTCGGTAGTAAACTTTTTTTAGAAAGAATAACGAAATAGTGTGTCGAGGAACTCACTACACGGCTGGAATGATGAGAGAAAGCCAGGCTTATACTCGTCTGTAGCAGTGGCCATATGCGAATTTTCATGAGATTGCTTGACCATTCGCATATTTTGTTCTACATTCATTCTAATCACCCTTCTCTCTCTTCCGTAGTTACCATAAAGGAATTTATATTTTCATTCCCAGTCCTTTTTATTGCCCGACATAAATGTGTCTAAAAAACTAATGGATTTTTATAGGCATAAGATGAGCTCAGTATATGAATTCATAATCATGCAATGACCTTAAAATTTCTTGCAGGAATTTTAATATTTTGCTGTAAAAATATAGCCAGTAGCTGCTTACGGCGCTGACGTGTCTCAGAGGAATTCCCGAGTGAGTTACGAGGAAATATAGCTCTTGATCTTCGCGAAAATATGTTGTTGTTTTTAGCTCTGCCTTGCTCTGCTCGCAATAAAGTTATTTCTAAATGTCAAGTGATGATTTCAGCAGTGACGGCTCTCTCTCCGTTGCTTAGCCCGTGAAAGTAAAAAAAAATATTGCTCGAACGAATGTCACCGCTTCCTGGGGTTGATAAGGAAATAATAAAAATCGTCGTAATTGATGGTTGCTCAAATGCATCACATCCCCCGTTGACCCTGGTCCGCGGAGGCAATAAGGAAGTTTATGTTTTTCTTCCTTCTTCATCTGGATGATGGCAACTCGTAATTGAAATGAGATGGTATTTATTATTCCTGAGGAAGCGCGTGCATCAAAACTAGGTCAAATGATTTGACAATCTGTATTTCTGGTTACTTAAGAGATACCAGTGTCACCGAAAAATATTTCTTATTATATGTGCACAAGAGAATGCCAAAATGCAGGTTGATTGTAAGTTCAAATGAAAGAGCAGCAGTTGATTGCTGCTGAGAGGAAGACTGTACTTGTGGAGATATTCCCCGTAGCGATTATCATCGTTTTCCATATATTGTGATGTTTGATGACAACGAATGATTATCTACCGGTCATTTTTTAAATGATGAATCCAAGATATGACAAAGTTCAGGACATTCAACTGGGAATCCAACTGGCTACAGGGTATAGGCAGTTGTTTACGTTACAATGAGGTCAAAGAATTTTTAGTTGTTTTATTATTTGCAAAATAGTGTCACAGAAATTCGTTTCGGAGATACATATCTATACAGAGGTTTTCTTTTAATTTTACAATTACCGAAACGCCTTATTGTGCCGTACAAGTAAACAATCATAAAACATTTCAGTTTTCTCGAATCGGTTTATTTCGCTGACAACCTCTTGACTCGCTCTTGTTTTTACTGTATCTCGTGGAAAGAAGGTTGTGTGGTAACCAGGTTTTAAAATATTTTTGGTTGAGTCACTCAGCGTTTTTCTGGCCATTTTATATCATAAATAAGGAATATACGATGATTTTATGTAGATGTTTCCTAACATGCGCTTGATTAGTTCTCGCTGAAGTGGCAATTCTTGCGGATGGGGAGATGTTGGTCTAATTTCAATAAAGGAAGGATTTGGTGTATCCTCTCTTAAGCCCTTCAGATCGTTCTTGTGGTTGAAATTTCTATTTTTATTGAACATGTCGTCGTATGAATGCTATGTGCCACGTAAATTTGTTTCCAAAATTATGTAAGAGGGGAATTTCCGTTATTGTGTTTGTCGGCTTAATTTATATATGATAATCATTTTCACTTTAATTACTTTAGTTAATTACTACGGAATAGTTCTAGATGCTGCTTGGATCGGAATGGGTAGAACAGGTTTCTTGAAACCTTTCCTGAAACTATTGAAGTTTATTGCTTTTCAAACGTTGGTTTTATCACTTTGGTATGGCTCACTTTATCGTTTTTGTAGGTGTCACTTTACATGTGAGTTCAAATTATTTCATGGCAAGGGAAGGATGAAAGTGCCTAGCTCTCGTTAAAACGAGCATTCTCATAAGCATGTGGTAAAAGTCTCGAACGCATACGCTTTCGGACGAATTAATATTCATGCATTTTTTTTATCAATTTACTCGTCATCAGTTTTATATTTCGGTGTCGATTAAGGAATACTTTTCCCCAGCTAAATAGTCTCTTGATTCTAGACCCAGAAAAACTATCCTTACTCCACTAAAATAAATTTTTACAGTAAGATGCGTATGCTCTTCGGTACTTGTCTTCGGTACTAGGGGTCACCGGGGAAATTTTCTAAGAGATGTTTAATGAATGGTGAAAGTGCCTCCCATATATCCCGGGAATAGGACTAGGTTGAGCTCTACCGCCACATATAATAAAATCGAGGGTTAGATACTGTATTTTGTGATTATACTACAGATGTGAGAGACATATACAATGGTAACTGCTGAGAAAAGGCGATTGAAAGCGATGTAAATTTAGTGCCAGTGACTACAGAAAAACCTTCTTTCAATAGATGAGGGTGGAGCTACCCTAATACTAGGCCACATGGCTTGTGGATATTCACAAGCTGCCACAGGAGAATGTTGAAAATTAAGACACTGATTAATCAATGAAATGGTACTTTTAAGAGACTAAAAAAGAGAAATTAGTGAACAAGGCTCACAAAAAGAAGAGGGGAACTAATAGCACATACCCTCAGGCATTAGAGCACAGCAAATACTGTATTGAAAGGAAAAACTGTAGATAGGATTACGAGAAACAATGATGGAGCATGTTAAAGATGAAAACAATGAAGAGATAACTCAAGTGACATGAAACTTTGTAGGTTTTGAATTAGATCAATCTTGGGATTGTCTACGATGATGGACCATCATCCACCACAAAATATTCAATTCTTATAATCACTCACCTAGGATTAAACCATGCGCCTTAAACCTACGGCTTATAATATTCGACCATTAAGTCAAAAGTGTTTTCCTGTGCCATTCGCAGTTTCTTCGGAAGTTTTGGTATCCGGAAATTCAAACTGCTCGTGATCAGCTGGGACTGTTCGAAGCTATCGCTTGGATTTCAATGACTCTCCGGATAGTGGTCGAAAACACTTCCCACCATTACAGTTCCCGTTAGTAAACTAATCAACAGTAGGTCAACAATCACACTTTAATTAAAACCGATTATGACTTACAATGTATCGAAACAATGGGTTTTTAATTATGACGTAGTTGACCTCCTATGTATTATTCTATTGACACGAATATCCATCATTATCACAAGGTGAGGCCGGAAGACACAGTCATACATTACGATCCTCAACGGCAATATAAACATTACAATCCTCACATACTTAGTGCAAGAGTCCGATTACCTACAGTAAGATTGTTAACTAAATCTTTTTACTCTCAAAGAATATTTGATCCCTAATCTCCCATTGGATGGCAAACAACATTAATTTAAAAAATTGACAAAATTATACCTAAAATATAACAAAACGTTCGGAAAATTTGTGGATTAGCAAGTAAAAGGTAAGGGCTAAGAAAAAGGGTACTAGGAAAGTGTAATGAGAAGGTAAACGAGCGCTGTTGTTTTTCATTAGTTAGGACTCATTGAGCATGAGTATGAATCGAGGGCGTGGGAATCTCATGAGGCAAATTTAGTTTTGGAATTAGATCGAGTGCAACATGGAGCAGGTAGATTTGTGGAATGTTGTTATGATGACCGTCCGATGACTATGTTATTGGAAGAAATAGTTCGGGAACCACTCATAGATTATAAGTAAAAATACTGGTTACATTTGATATGTAAATTTGAGGAAAATCACTTCAGCGAACATGTTAAAGACAGCGAAAGGTCTATCATAGATCCTTCTTACTACAGTATATCAGTCCACGGATGAAAAATCAGAGAAATAGACTGTAGAACGGATAGGTTTAAAATTACATTTTTTCCTCGCACGATTAAAGATCAAAATGAATATGATCACAAGGACTATGAGGATTGTGTATATATTTTGTAGTTACATGCAAATCAATTTTATGAAATTTGACTTTGTTCCCGTATGACATGAATGGATTTCGTTTAAATGGAGCAATACTTCACGTTTGACATTCAGTCACAAAGAGCAACTCACCCTGGCCACCCGGGAAGCATGGAGCGACAATCCGAATCATTTTCCGGAATTGTCGCCTAGGTTCGAGGTAGTGAGTGTGGCAAATTTCGAAATAGAAACTTCTATCACTACATTTAGCTCAATGGAGATGGTCCAACGAAATCACTTGAAATCTTCATTACTTAGCTGTTGTCGGCCATCGTATTATAATTGAAACTGGCCATCAACTGAAAGAGTTTTTATGGCTAGACCTCTTCACGTGAAGTTAATCGAAAGCTTATGGGTGCTGGTGAAAAAGTGCTGACGCGCGCAGTTATTTCACGATCATTCGTTTTCTCCTTGAAAATATTATGAACTGATACGATTTCAATGGCGATATATATCTATTTCCACTTCGCGTGGTTATTTTAAGTTCCAGTACATACATATATATCTGCTGAAACTGATCTTTAATAGGAGGAGTTAAACACGTCGGGCCAAAATTTATCCCATTAAAATTTTTGGTGGGGTGCCAGCCTGTCGGTTCTTTCAAATCAAGATTGTTAAATGATGGAAATTTCGAGATAACCGACCGAGCAACTATTACCGCGAAAATGTTATTCTTTCAAGGAACGCTTACACTCAAGATTGTCGGCTTGAGGTTTGACATAAACCTCAGGCCTTTGGGTGAGGAGTCGTTTCTCTCCAAAAATTTCTCGATTATTCACGCACCTCAGCAACGAGGACCATGGACATCGAACCACCTTCGACACGCAAGAAAAATGGCCCTATAAGTGCGTTCGCGTGTTAGCAAAGAGGTGCGTGTGTGGAATGGAATCCGTATAAAACCTTCAAAAGATTAGAAGTGAGTCAATGGCAAATTTTAGTTTCTTTTAAAACGCACTATAAAGATTGTCAGCAAACAATAACTCACAAACGCAGAAAGACGATAGGGAGGAAAATACCAGCGGTTCCTCTATTTTGAATTATGTGTCCTTATAAAAATCACCAGAATGCTTGACTTGATTATGATGAAGGGTAATCTACCGGCTAATCTACTCTTTTGATTAAATCCAAATTAGAACTTCGCAGCTACACATTAACATTTACTCACAAACAGCCATGCAAACATTCATTCACACTCCGCATACTTTCCACCTTCTATAATTCTATCTGAAATTCCACTTCTCTCTCTCGATTACAGTCATTCATGCCTTAATATATGTCCTCACAGTGTCTCTCTTAATGTAAGCACACACTCATTATTTTTCGATGGCTCTTCGGCCAAATTCTACCATTGTTATTCGCAGAAATGAGCAAATCAAAATCAAATAAATGGGGCACAACCGGTAGAGACGGCGCTCAGTTAACTTTATGTACCATTGCCCTAAATTTGCAGCCAAAAGATTGGTTTATCGATAACAGCTCTGCAACCTCTCACCTTCCAGCCTTTTCATACCTTCATCATTCTCGCAGAAATGACTACACCGTAATCAAATAAAGAATGTAACAACAGTTGGGATGGTGTTCAGCCTCCTTTATTGATAATTGCCCTAAGTTCAAAGATTGGTTTAACTACTGAGCCCCTCCTTAATACAAATCCTTCTTCAACTGTGCATACTTCCTGCAAGCTACCATTCTATATAAAATACCTATTCTATTTCCTAACTATGCCTCTGTCTTCCACAACCCATCACCTCTGAGTATTCCTTTCATCCACATTTCCTGCCTTCTTTGGATTTCACTGAACAATTGCCTCTCCTCCCCTAAAATTAATATTATTTCTTCATTATTTTTCTTTTCTCTGGTCACTTCACCTTATCAATTATTTGCCACACCCACATTGCAAAGATCTCCACCACACCCACAACCCAAATGATGCAATGCTACTTACTCTCCATTTGAGAATTTTGACTGATCTTTTCTTCAAGTTTTCCTTAAGATCCCTATCACCAACTCCATGATTTTTGTAAAAGCATCTCTTGCTAACGCAATTCTTTTTATAATATTCCTACCACTATGTCAATCTTCCTCTAGGATGCTACCCAAATATGTAAACTTTTCTACCTATTTCAACTTATGCCCTTCTAGACTTAGAATAGCTTTCCTACTTCTACAGAATATTATTACTTTCATTTTCTAATAATTAGTTTTCATTCCAAACCTCTCAAATTAGTCTTGTATAGTGCTCAAGAAGGTATTCAATTTTTTGACTGAATGATGACTCTAACTAGAGGTGTTGGTAGTCTGTGAATCTGACTGACTTGATGAGTCCTCCACTCACTTTTATGCCTGACTCCAATGCTTCCCATGCCCATGCTCCTCCGAATACAAGTTAAAAATCCAAGCTGAGAGCGGAAAGAACTGTCTTACTCTCCTGCCTAACTCTGCCCATCTAGTTTCTCTGTCTGCTATCCTTACTTGTGTCATAGAGGTTTCTTATGAGACATCCTTCCAATATACTCTTTTTGTCAGTTCCTTTAACTACACTTTATCGAATGCTTTCTCAAAGTCTAAAAGGCATCCAAAGTAATAGTGAATATATTCTATATTCCTTTCGATCAATTTCCTCATTACCACTAATGCATCACAAGTCCCTCTACCTCTCCTAAAACAGATCTGCACCTAGGAATCCACTTGCCCCTTTCTCCAGTATATTACAGGTACGACTATAGCTATTATGGATACATTTAGGATCAAACTAATTGTCCTATCTCAGTCTTAACATTCTACTGCTTTCTTTTTCTTTGGTATTGAAATTAATATCATCCTAATGATATACATATTCTGATCACATTCCTTGAACTAGTCATAAAAATCCTTCTTTTCTCCTTTTCTTAAGTCCCTTAGTAATTCTACTGACATAACTGGCGGCTCCGACCGTTCGCGGCCTTGTGCCCGGATTTCTTGTGATTGGAAGGGGTCGTCGGAAGTGCCAACTCAAGCCTTGCCGCGGCAAGTGGGCTTAATCCCCCATGAGGAAGCAGGGATTCGTCCCTGTGACTGAGTGGGGTAACTAATTGGGCTCTGGCTGGTCCTGTCCGGTGCCGGGTG
>WURS02016882.1:0-12119 GCA_011762765.2 Rhinocypha anisoptera | reverse complement strand
TTCGTGATTGTTTCCCCCACTCCCCCCCCCACCCCCTTCCCCCCCACCCCGTACCTTTCATCCCTGTGTTTCGGAGAGGGTTGGGGGGGCCGGGGGGAGGGGGGGGAGGGGGGGGAGGAGTGGATATTTCGTGTTTGTGAATTTGGCGAAATGCCGGTCGGGGATGACAGTTGTCAAGGGAGAATTCAGGTCCCGCTCAATTAGCTTCCCCTTCCGTGAATTATGAAGTAAGAGAGAGAGAGGTAGATGACCAAAATATAAAATTTAGAGATTCGTCTACGTCTGTCCCTACGTAATACCCTGCATAATCCGCCGCAGGGGCGTGAATCAGGGGGTGAGTGAGCCGTCACCAGGCATGTATGAATATATTAGATAAATACTTGCATGCAAAATTTTCGATGACATACGAATATACATGTCACGGTGGAACAAAACCAATTAACATTTGATTATAAGAACATGCAAGATATTATACATAGCTATACACCAGCTAAGCTAACTATTATCTCCGAGCCTGTGGTGATATTTATTTTGCTCTCTAATTCTGCGTGGAAAAAGTTATATTTTATATTCTGTCTGTTCGACAGGCCATCTCTCTCTGATTTTAACGTGCGTGATTTGATCTTCTATAGTATGCCGGGGTTTGTAACATATTTTTGGTTTATTCGATGAAGTGATCTTCCTTGAAATTCCTTCCTTCCTTCCTCGGTCGGAACGTGAAATCGACAGTTGGAAAATGGATAAAGGTTAAATTCATAAAAGGTTAGAAGTGGCAAACTCATTGTCTCATCCCCCTGCCACACGCAGTCAGGTAAGCTTGCAGGATATGCATGTAGATCCTGTAGGGAATCCAATATTTTTTCCTTATGAATCACCATTAGTCCCAACTTCGCGTATGTGTGCCCCCTATATGCGACCACATCATAAAATCCTTAGCCTCACGTCATGGTCCCTCGAAATTTCCCAGTGGTGACCCTCAAAGCTTTTGTGTACCCCAGGAGACCCATGCGGACCCCAGTTGGGGAATGCAATTGTAGTTCTGGATGGTAAAAACCTCTCAGTGCCTCATCGTAAAAGTTCTATGTGAAGGGGTATTTTATATACCGTTAACGACACAACATTTATGAAAAAAGAAACAATTAGATCGTTTTTAAAATACCAGAAATGTCCTAGGTTTACCTATATCCTCATCACGGTGTTTTTCGAGTGGATTATTATTAACATATTTGATGGTCTATTCTTACATGCGTACTGAAAGTCCTCTGTTATAACAATTTCTAAATAGGATAGTAGATACAAGTGAAGGTACTTTGAAATTGGTGAATGTTGTTGACGTCTGTGATGAAATTTCATCCTTTGTTCTTCCCAGTTTATTAACGCTTGGATTCAGTTTGTGATGACAATGACCCCCACGAAGAACTGTGTTTACTTCGGGAATAATCTTGGTTTCAATTAAAAGCACTCAAATGTTGATCTCACGCCTTTGACATAACTGAAGATATGAAAAAACTCGGAGCTTCAAAATCATGATATTATTTCGTCTGGGACCATTCTCCGTTAGAGGATATGGTTTCTGTTTTTGTTCCTACTTGTTATCATTCTTCGTTCTATGTCGCGATATATTCCCATCGTATTTCCTTCATTCCTTATCATATCTTCTCCATTTAAAGATGAAAATTTCGTTAAAAGAGCATGTCAATGCCTCATAATAATAAAGGGATATCTCAAAACAGGTTGTAAAAAAGGATACGTCAGTTAGTGGACTACCCCGAGGGAAAGGAGAGACGTAGGGAGAGCACTTCTTCTTCGGTCTCCGAGGATTTACTCAGGTGTTCTATTTTCATTGGTGACCTGTACCTACGCAACTGCGTTCTGGTTAAGAATTTTTCTTGAAAGGTGTTACACATATTTGATGATAGGTTGTGTAACTTCTGAATTATTTGTACCTTCTCCTCCTTGGGAGTCTTTATTATCCCTTTCTCACTTCACACTCTCCCACTTCGCACTCAACAGTCCCCGCTATTCCGCTCTTCCCCTTACACAAACACCAAACTAAAACTTCCCAACGACCAACCGTCCAAAATTCTCCACATCGACAACAATGAAACAAATGGCCAGTAAAGAACAACACAACAATAGGCCAGCAATAGTTAAGACGTCAAAGTAGTAAGAAAAAGGTAATTTGAGAGACATCGTGGTGGACACGGGATTTTTTTGTCTCCTACAAACTTTGACCACGGATGTAACTGCAAAGTGGCGAGCGACTCTTCGTTCGGAATCGTCGTCGCTCGCTTATTCGTCACACCGAGCAGCGCGTGAGGGGAAATGTTCCCCGTAGGGTTAATTTTCTTCTCGCGTACTGCATGGGGGAGATTCCGATCGTCAGATCATCTTTCGTGTCCCTCGCGCCGCTTCCGTAGCCAACGCCCTCCTTTCTCCCACCTCCGCCATGCAGCCATGCCCGAACAGGCTTTTCCCCTGGCTCCCGGAGAGAGATAGATAGATACTTCTCTCGAAACCCATGAACCTGCAGCAGCCCTTTCCCCACGGCGTTTCACTAAAAGACCTCCCCCCCCCCTCTCCCAACACCCATCACTCCCTTCAGCCTCCATCCCGCGAACTCTCGCGAGCATCAGTAAAGGCCACCTCTCAAGGAGCACGGTATCGTGCATGAGACTAGAACATATTATAATTTTTTATCATGCTGATTCCTTAATCAGCGTAAGTTGCCCATTTTTGTTATGGGAAAGAGGAAGATACAGCCTCGAAGCTAAAAAATCATTTTGTCGTCACTTAAGGGTATATTACTGTGAAAAGGATGCAGTTAAAAAAATAATTAAATTAGATAGGCAATACAGGGGCTCAAAAAAGTAACGCTGATATTTCCAAATAGATTTTTATGTAGCTAGTATATGATGTAGATTACCTGACGATGTAGCTAGGCTATGATGTAGGTTACCTGAGGATGTATAGATTATGATGTAAATTACCTGATGATGTAGCTAGGTTATGATGTAGATTACTTGATGATGTAGCTAGTCTATGATGTAAATTACCTGATGATGTAGCTAGGCTATGATGTTGATTACCTGTGGATGTAGTTAGATTATGATGTAGATTACCTGGTGATGTAGGTTACCTGAGGATGTAACTAAATTATGATGTAGATTACTTCATCGCCAGTTGAAGGAAAAATGTGGTGATGGAGTCCTGGATGTGTCGAAAGTGCGTTCATGGGTGAGACAGTTGTAAAGAAGGCAGAACATCATGTGACAACGAACCAAAACAATCTCTGCCTAGCACACCTTCCAGTGGTCAAAACAGACTCCTAAAGAAGCCTTCACCGCGGCCATAGAATCATGACGTCGACGCTGCGAAAAATGTTTACGGCTGGAGGGAGATTACGTCGAGAAGTAACACAAGTTTCATTGTTTTTAAGGTGAATAATTAGTTGGAAAAAAAAATTGGAGGTCTTTTTTCTTGAATGCACCTCGTTGCGTCCCGTCCTTAATACCACTTTTTATTGCCTGATTCCGTCATGCATGCAAGGAACGCCTCCGACGAGGTCATGCACAGCCTCCTGCACCTTGTAATGCACCGCGTAAGGTGGCCATTAGCGGTCAATCAAAACCCTCCATGAAACCGAAGACGACACTGTGGCCATTCGACATACCCTCCCGTAGTACCAGTTCCGGAGAAACGCCGGGAATCACGGGACTGATTCCCGGCTCTCTCCCTGCGGCCACCAGTGGGTGACTCTCTGTCTCCCACCTCCCCCTCACTCTCTCTCTCTCTCCTCCCTGGTTCCCCTTTCCTTGGATCTCCGGGGATCTGCCTCCGACTCCACACGCCAGAATACACGCCCTTCCTCTCAGGCTAGATGAAATTTTTCGCATAGCGACTACGCGTGTCGCAATGAGAGCGTATTTTTTTTTAAATTTCCCTTTCCGCATGACGAGTCGAAATGGTGTAACGCTTTCTTTCGATGGTGCTGAATTCGTTCAGACCACGCGATCGGATTATTTTCATTGAGTTTCCGTGGATACGTATCCCTGAGAGGTGTGAATCTCAGGGGAATGGGGTGTGCCAGTTGAAGGAGAGAGAGAGATAGAGAGAGAAAATGGAGAAGGATGAGAAAGCTCATAGTTTGAATGGGTGTCAGTTTCGTAAGGTCAAAAGTGGACTCGCAGGCGGGAAGGAAGAGTTTAACTCTCATGGTGAAAGAGAAAAAGACGGAGATGAGGTCGGGTTTGTTAACAGAGGCTAGTCCGTGGATGAGTGAATTTCATCTCCTTCGAATATCTACCATTCTCTGTCACGCGGCTACGGTGACGTGTGTCTGTATTAGACTTGAATGGCAATGGACGGTGGACCCTATGAAAAAGACCAAGGCCATGACAGCTCAATGGGTAGAGAGCTGAACGGGGGACCCAGGTTCAGGTCCCAATGATATCTCTGGACACCTCCGGCTAGAAACCAAGATGAGCGATTTTCTGGGAAAACAAATCTCCCTGAGAGAACATCAGGGAAAAGAACTTGGGTTCCTTGTCACTATTTGAATTTTCACACCCCATTTTGACTTATTACTAGTTGAGCTTTCTGCCCTCGACTAACAAAACAACACCTCACCCGAGAGAATTGGCTCTTTGGATCCCAGTGACAAAGTGGAACGTGATAAATTGTGTTAGTGTTACAGATTTTTTTATTTAATATTATCTTATATCTATCGAAGTCTTGTGGTTAAAATTGATATTTACTCTTTTTCCGGAAATTGAATTGTATTTGATTCCAAAGGAAGGTATTTTTAAGGAGATTTCACAACAAATAATCTATTTTAATTTTTTAATTGAAATATTCTTGCCATAATTTATCAAAATATATAAAAAATAGTCTTTATTTATTTTTAGTTGAAACAAACTAGCGATATTTTTCAAGAAAATCATTATTAATATCAGCCCTTTTCTATAAACAGCATGAAAAACTTCATTTCGATGAAGTTGTATTCAAAATTTATCATTTCACATGTTATACAGCAACTAGAGATGCAGTTGTAGACAGGTGACTAAGGACTATTTCTTACTAAGGACTATTTCTTTCTATTGGAGTGTACCTAATTCAATATTCTTGTGTCGCCAACATTACCAGATAAATTCCAAACAATGCTAATACATGAGAATTTCTTATCTTCAGGTTTCATTCATTTGTCATTATTTTTCAATCTGTGAACTCTTCGTGAGTGGAAAATGTTCTCGTATTTGTTAAGCTCTGTCAATTTCTCTTCCTAGAACAATAAAAAAAGATAAGGAAAAATTTCGAAAGTGGGCATACAAGTTGTACTATGAAGTTAAATTCATGAATGAGCTCAATTCACATCAGTAACACGGAGAGAACATTTAGGTTGTCACGTATTGGTTAATTTCGTGTTCATCGTTTCCTTCTCAATATTTAAAATCGGAGCAAAGGTGTGCGGAGTGTAATGTTTCGGAAAATAAAATCGTTTAGCATCGCTGTTTACAGTCCCAAAGTTATAAGTTAAAATTGTAGTTTTACTCTATTGGAGAGATGAAGCTGTTCATGTGTCAGCTCAGTATAATTGATCATGGAGTCAATTACGCAGGTATAGCACATTTTGTATCGCCAACCCGAGATTTATACTTAATGTGAATTTACAACTTCATTTGACTATTCAGTACAGGCACCACTGTAGTATTGCTGTCACTATAGATTATATTACGGTCCATACCTTTAAAGGAAGTCCTATATTGAGTAGGAAATGTAGGTATATAGTTTTTCATATTCATGGGACATGATTATATAGAATGAGGATCTGAAGGATATTTAGTTCACCATGGTGTAATAAACATGCACAGTTTCAATAAATAGTAATGACTTACTATCGACTGGGTGAAATATGATTTCATAAAATGCACATGTAATTCACGTACACACGCCGATGGAGGCATTCACAAGATTGAATAGGACCGCGGGATTTTCCCTATGCGTTGAACTGCACGTCACAAGGGTCTGGAAGAGGGGTCTAAAAGAGAAGTTTTTACCTTTTTTTACGTCTCATGTCACAAAAAAATATCACGCCATCCCTTGGTCACCTCTGGAGGATCTTGCGAGGGGCAGCGGTGCGTACACTCTGGGGGCAGGAGGAGCCAAACACCACCGACTCCGGTCTGTGGGGGTATTTATAAGTTCGTATTTATGAAAGTTATAATCACCTTCGAAGATTCACCCGATGGCGGAGGAAGTGGAATCGTGGAAATAGGGTGAATAGCATTTCCTCCTTCGTTCGGGGAGCTGGACTAAGTTTTATACGAGCAGGAAGCTGTTTGTCAGCGAGTGAAATACAACTCGACTACAATCGATAAAGTGTGGGCGGGGAAAAAAATTGCCCTTTGAGAAGAAAAGAGGCTCTTTTTCTTGAAATCGAAAAAAAAAACATCGCTCGCTGCGTAGCAACACGCGCCAAACTTTTACGAATGCTACTTTATGCAGCCTAACGATGATATATTTGCTACCTTCTCCTTTTATCGTCATTTAAGTGCTACATACGTTTTTTTTTAATCCTCTCTCGTGTCTCATGTGATCTGATTCTTCGAAATGAAACCCACGATCCCGCGGAGAGGGATCAATGGAGGAGTATCGTAGGATGTATATACTTTGTAAATCCCTGCTCAGAATGCGTGATTACGTAGAAAAATGTATTTCAAGTGGTAGAATGTAGGAGGATGATTTGTGAAAGAGTAAGAATGTAAAGTGTTTTTGGACCAAACAGCCGGAAACAATTAATTCTTGGCAGTACAATTTGGCAAAGCTCGTTAATAAGTGAATATGTTTCTTATCTTTAGTAAATACCAAGAGCATATTTGAACCTATGATAAGTCCATGAATCGGCAGAGAATAGTCAATACTGTTGATCTTGGGGATGATTTATGCAGAATATGAAAAAAACAATTTGTTTTTAAAGTTTATCCTGGAATTTATATAATATTTTTCTCAAAACTTTATATACAAACAAGACTTTATCATTAAAATATCCCCGAGTAGTTTTTAATTTCCTCATTAATTTTAGAAAAAATTACAAACTAATAGGCCATCAATATTGTGTTGTCTCAAAATCACATATTAATCACGAAAAATTTTTTATCTCATAATTTCAAAGATTTCACATTCTCACAAAACATCCAATTTAATCTTAAAATAGCACTTGAAGTTAAATTAGAACAATTGGATTTATTTGTCTAGATATTTTATTGAATTTCATCCTCTAATTATATTATTATAGAAATCTACTTTCGAGTTTTCATGATTAATATATCTATTTATTCTGACTGCAAAATTGGTGCTATATTTTTTTCCAAAATCTAATATGCTGAAATTATTACCTTATGTCAATTGAGTTGACATTGTAACACTCGCGGAAGCGAAAAGAACATTTCATCGGAATACTAAAACCACGAAATTGCGAAATGCATGCGTCCAAATATGCCCACGCAATAAATATTAACTGGAAGTAAATATTTCCCCCCAGAGTTTAAATCCATTGGAATTCATTGAAGCGGAGTGGCATCTCTTATTGACGCAATTTCATTTACCGCTGCATGCATTCTCTGTCATCAATTGAAATTTTTCTTGGTTTTTTTCTCGTGTAATTTTGCAATCTCCACCTATCCGAATGAATATTGGTTCCTATCTCGCAAATCTCGTTAAACAACCATAATTTCCTCATAATCCCTCGGATGACTGACATCGTTATCATGACTATTAATGAAATTGTAGGCCTCATTTGAATGCCGATAGGCGTCTTTTATTCGTGACAATTTTACCTTCGGGAAGGATAAAAAACTTTCGTGTTGACCGATGATTCGCTACAGATGTGCCATATGAGAAGACCATTTAATTTTTTTATAATTATGAACGAATAATCTGTTTTGGAGGAATTTTTCGAAGTGATGGTTCTGATTATTTGAAATCAGGAAATATCTTGGATACTTGAAGTCAGGAAGTAAAAACCCTGAGTATTTCGTGATCAAAGGAAAAGGTGGTTGGTGCCTACATACTTGATATTTTTCTCATTCTAATAATACAATTTGACTTGTTGACTACGATGCATTTCGTTTCCTTCATATACATATATGTATATATATATATACATGTATGAAACGCGTCAAGTTTCTGTGTGTTTGAAATAAAAATAAATGGAAAATACTTGCGGTCACTAGTTTCACAAAGAAAAGAACTGAGAAGGGGATTGAAATTTTCCAAATTTTAATTTCATATTACGGGGATTTATATTATCCACTGATATCACGCATATAATTTCATTTTTCTGCCTAATTTTTTCGTGTAATTCCATAAAAATGAAGAAAAAAATTATTCACATTATGCGTAAATACACCACTGAAGGTAATTTAATTTTTGAATATTTTAATTCTCGATGAAGCAAATCATACAGATAATTGAGGTATTGGGATGTTAGTTGTTTGGCTTGAGAGTTTTTTTAAATACTCATCTCGAATAACCCTGTTTGAATTTCATTCAAAGGAAAGTCTATACAAAAAAACCGTGAAAAATTAATTATAATAAAATTATATTCTCAGTTTAAGCAACTCTTACTATTAAAACTAAACTCGCATGATAATCTGGATGATTTTTAATATGATCTGGGAAAATAATAACATAATTTACAAATAGGTCTTGAGTGTACATTCTAAATTCTAGAAAAGGATCTAAATTTTACTAAGCCGTTGACGAAGTAATTTAGCTGAAAAAGTACACTTAATTGTATGTATAAAATTGCCGGTACCAACCACATAAAATTATTTATCAATAAATTTCATCGTAAATCGTAAGAATTTCCTTGTTCATTTTAATTTGCGGGAAGAAAATATGACTTACATACTGGTCTGTACAAAGACTACCACTTATAAAAAGACTCAACAGGGAAGCAGAACCAATTGCAATATTTAAAGTGCACTTTAATCTAAAATCAGCGAGTGACTCCCAGTCTAATTCCTCCAGTAACGTTGTTACACTTGTGCATACGTTGATCATTACAACTTTTCAAATATCTACGTGGCCCGTGTTGCACCCGATCTAATTACAAAACGGAACTTTACTCACTAGGGTGCTCTACAATCGCAGCATACTCAATGTTGATCATTATCACGTTTAACAATCCTAACTGCTGTGCATTACACTTGATCAATTGCCAAAACTAAGCCTACCTCGCGAGTTTCCATCTAAACTTGCAGCATACTCCACGTGTGGTCTGACAAGAGTAAACCAGCAGCACTCTTTTTCATTTCCCAAGCGTTCTCATTATGAATTCTGATTTCTATCTGCTCCTACACAAATTTGTCGAACTTTTTTTCTCCAAGGCTGTTCATTAGTTGTCGTGAAACCCAAATATTCAATGCATTCTACAATTTTTATTTTTTTTAAATTTCGAAAATGACTTTGAATGAAATAGTCTTTATCATAAAATCAGTCACCACATAATTTTTCAATTTTTTTTTCTATCTGCAAAGTCTCGCACTAGTTTTGAAACTCATAAAAGTCCTTCAGTAACGATACCCGCAACATCAATAATGGTGTAGTGCACCGAAACATGTCGAAATAAAGAAGAAGTTTTTAAAAAGTGGAAATTGCAAATTTTGTAACTTATTTCTTAGATCAAAATCTCTCTTTGATACTGCGTCGCTAATAATATGACTGAGTTTAGTGGAAATGTGAGTAGCGATGTCATTAATGCATAAAATGTATAAAAGCGGGCCCATAACGCTTCCTTGCGAGACACTGGAAATACATGCTCTGTCAGATGGCACGCAATCATTAACGACCCTTAGCTTATGACTAGTTAAAACTTGTTGTCTTGTTGTGGATTAATCCAGCCTCTCATAACCTTCTTATTTTCAAAAATAATTTCCTATGAGGAACTTTGTCAAAATGCTTTTATAATCTAGAAATTTGCGATAAAATTTCCCCCGGAGCCTGAAATATTCTTAGCGGAAGGTGCCAGTTGGGTCTCGCAAGATCTGTCCTAAAAAATCCACATGAGCAATTTCATAATTAACCCTGGGGATCAAGATATACACCTACGTACATTTAAGTGCTCTATGATTCTGCAGGGGATAGACCTAAGAATGGCAGGTTGGTTGTAACTCGGCTCTTCCATATCGCCTTTTTTTAAACACGTAGAATTATGAGCCATTCCCCAATCCTTTGCAGTTGTAGTTGCAGTTGCTAATGGATTTTGTAAATATCACATTTTATTAAGGAGCTCTCTCTGATACCATTTGTTTGTACAACCGCGCAGGAATTTGTTCGGGACCCGTCAATTTATTTGGATTGATGACTTTAAGTTACCGTTCCATGCCCCGGAGGAATATTACAATTGTGGACATCAGCTAATTGATATGGCTCGGTACGAATGATACTGGTACGCTGGATGCGAATGCTTTTGTCGTTAGATTTGGGAAAACGCTTTTGGGAAAAAGGGTTTGATGTGAAGGTCTTTACTGAACCGCTGGTAATTATTTTCCGTTTGTTATTTAGGGAGTGTAGTTTTGATTTTTTTTCGGTTTATAACAACACAATTTTCGGTTTACTGCACTTAACATTTACTTTTAACTCTTTATGCTTGAGGGGACGCTTTCCTTTACCTTTCCTTAGCCTCTTTCTTTTTAGATAGAGCTACGTGGGTTGTTTACTGTTTTCGATTTATTCCTTATGTTCATTACTAGAGTAACCCTGGCGTGCCTTCTTCATTTTAACCTGTCATATCCTTTGATATTTTAAAGCTTGAGACACCCAGTGTACCGCCTTTGTTACGTACTGTCTCTTGTCAATTTACTTTTTACGTATTTTCCGACTATAGACCTCATAAAATCAAGGAATTTTTTTCTTATTTCTTTATACAAATATCTATATACATAGGAAATTTTTTCTCAAAGCATCGGTTTATACTACTTTCGTTAAATATTATAAAATACAACGGGAAATTTCACTTGAATCTTTCTTAATATTCCCCGTTGTACAAGTACACCTTTCTTTTAGATTTCTTTTTTTTTACAATACTCCGTAGTTATTTAACATTCACCTACTGTCGCTTCCTTAAAGTGTTACTACTTTTAGGACGTCTTGTGGTATGTTTGTTGCTAATAAATAAAATATATGATACTCTCTATTTCTATTTGTGTGTTGCACTAGTTTATGTAACAATTTAGATGTGAAATGTGTAGGAGTGATTCACAATCCTCTGCCTCCTTCCACCTTGTTATAAAACTATATAACGTTTCCAATCCAAAGGGGGAAGATTGAAATACAATCTAATTATCGCATTCACATTCTATAGTATTATAAAGTATTTTAGTCTATAGGGTGCTTCGACGGCTATGGCCATTTCGCACCTCTTCAAATCATAGAACAAACGCTATTAGACAAGCAACACCCATGCCCTTGGTGGGACCCCCGAGCCGGAACCCGCGATCTTTGGGTTATCCAGGGAGCGCGCAACCCCCAGGCTAACCCGGTCGGCAGATTCCTATTCTTGTTGTGAGAATTTTTCCCCTTGACGTCTCTTTGTAGTTCTAAAATTTACGTAAGATTGGAACCTGGAAGTCCATAGTAAGCTCAGACATAAGACTTTTATCCCTAGGGTTTTTATGGAGTATATAACGTTTTTCACCCGGCCATATGAAAACGATTTAGGTCTGCTTTCGTGAATGACCTAAAGGGTTCGATTTCGTTTGTGTATTTGGAGACCAGAGTATAACAAGTTCCTATTCAGTGATGACGGTGCATCAGTCTCTGTGTAAGCATCCACCCACTGGTTCACCGTGGCCGCGAGTCGAGAATGTTTTATTATACCCCTCACAAAATAAACGGCAACAGATACCTAGCCCCCTCAAGTAGAAGTCCTATTGGGAGCATCTAGCCAGATGTTTCCAGCAACATCGAACCGGGAGATTTTAGTAGCGGTCATTTTCCTTTTCTGCTGTAGCACATAACATTACTACCTCTCGCAAAATTTTAGGATGCCGAACAGATAGATATAAAATGTCATTTTTTCCTCGCACAATTAGAGATCACAATAAATATAATCACAT
>WURS02016862.1:0-12120 GCA_011762765.2 Rhinocypha anisoptera | reverse complement strand
AACACAGCACAGGGGTGGCGACGAAAAACACAGAAAACAAAAATTCATATATATACATACATATATATATATATATCAAATGCGTTAGCATAACATTAAAATATATTCCGTTTCACTTAGAAAACATTAATACAAAATCTGTCCATTTTTTTAGGCTTTGCCTCTTACACGACAACTTTTCTTAAGTTTGTAAAGGCCAAAGATGAATATTTTCATAATTCATGGGACTTATTAAGTTCATAAAACTCAAATTTGGAGTTACATTCAGTCCCAATTTATTCTCAGCTGCAACCAAAATATGTATAGGCAATGCTGCCAACAGCATGAATTATCTCCTACCTTCAACAGGTACCTGGTCAGGATCATCGCAGAACATAGGACGTGGGAGTTGCTTTCTTTGCTAGATAAAAGATGTGATGTCTTCATGAATCGTTGCGGGTGGGGGAAATAAATCCTCCCTGCCAGAGGGATATCATTACCCTCGTGCCTAGACCCACCGGTACTTGAGATACCACTCTGTACATATGCTAAGGTCTCGGGTGAGCAGCGTTCGAGGTGACAACTCAAAGTACAGGAAGAATAAATAAAGTTTTTACGAAGGGCACGCAAATATTTATGACAGCTTTCAGCTGCGTCCTGGGGGGGCCTTCTTCGATTTCGTGGGAAAAGGAATTAATCCGAGGGCTGCAGGAGGTAGCCGAAAGATATCCAAAATATCTTTTAAGTGTTTCTTCTATGTTTTTTCCTACATACACACACAAACACATATACGAACATCACCCGGAGTGGTAATAGAACGCAAGGTACTCATTATGGGTGGGGATGTGGAAGGTTTATGCGTTTAATGGGGAGGGCCGAGGTGGCTTTGCCGTCTGGCAGAAAATGCCTTCCATTTCACCCCTATCACACGCCAACGACGATGAGTAGCTTAAAACGCCGTGTGTGTAGCATCTCCCCCGTGTGAGTGGAAATTCCGAACTTGCGGGCGGATAATTCGATTCAAACCCTATTCAGTCGAGAAGTGGGAGGCAGACATCATTACCCAATGCATCACACATCAGTACATAATGTCAGTCATACCTGCTTTTCGGTGGTTAATTCTGAAATATCATGAGGCAGATTTTAATTCAAATTTTGTTCACTTCAAATCGAAATGGCACTGCAGGATTATAAGCCACTATCTCATCCTTTTAAGTGATACAAGTGTACAAATAAAAAAAACGTCGAGATAAAAATTTTTTAAACTTAATTTTAAAGCGTTACTGTTCGTCAAAGATCCTCAGCAGCATTGGACATTCAATATTCAGGTGGCCCCCCAATGAAACATTCTCAATGATTGATTGTTTCCGGAAATGATTAAAAAAACAACGTATGGTCCTGAAGGTAGAAGTCTTTAGAAGATTTTAAAATCAAAGTAAATTATAAGATGGAGACAATGTTGAATCCAATTTCGTAATAAGCAAGTGTTAGCTGTCATGATTGACGTTCAATTAGGCCTCGTATCGCTAGATTTGACTTATTTAAACATAGAGTGAGGAAGAGTGCCAGAATAATACAACGTTACTCCAGTGTATTAAAAGTGAAGGTGATAAAGGATTTACATCAGTACATCCCGTATTATTGTGACTCTGGAAGAAATTTCATCAGATCGAAACTACGCATAGCTGCGAAGTATTGACTCTGTCAGGTTTGATTGGAAACATACGTGGTGTTTCAATCGAATCAATAGCGACCACTTGTTTACGGGGAACGGAGGGTAAATGCAATTTCGAAGTTGGATGTACCGTGAGGTATTTGTGTGGCCTCGTATCCCACTAACCAATGAATAGTCTACAGGCAGTAGATTTTACACTCCAGTTACGCACAGCCGACCGTTTGGCGAATTGCCGATGTTGCCTGGAGGCATTTCATGTAGAATTTAATCGCGTCCGTCGCGTCAATGTCGTTTGAAAAGTGTGCATCATTATTATAGTAGAAGGGAAAATGACGCTCATAGATGGCAGAGTTTACGGCTGGATATCCAGAACCTCGAGCGACGAATTTTTTTTCAATTGTTTTTGGATCAATCGAAGAATTAAAATTCACAAACTGTAATCTAAACACAACCTTTCCTTATTATTTAACTTGATCTAAATCTCTTTTGTTCTTCATTTAATAACTATTTCCGCCATTCATAGAAAGCGATTCTAAGTTGTGACTGATGAAGATTATAAAGGTTTACGAAAAGTATTTTTAATGATTCATCAAAGCCATCTTTTTTTTATTCTTCTCAGAAATTTTCATCCTGCAACAAGCCCTTAATGCAGTTCGCAAGGTATTCATTAGGGTATATCAGGGTATTCATGGACGTGTTGTTAATACATCTGATCCTCAAAATTGAATGTAACCAACCCGACCAGAATTCAAAGTTGTATGACAAAGAGTCTGCAGTACGTGACGGTGGTTTTGATTTCCCATTTAATATTAGAAATTAACACATTTTAAGGTGTTATTGTTTTATTAGTGACGCTACTTTAGCATAAGTATATTCAATATTTTTAAAATACTTTAGCATAAGTATATTCAATATTATTTTTTAGCATAAGTAAATTCAATTCAATAACCATTTTATCAAATAACATTAAACGCCCTTGAAGTTATTTTAAACTAGACATTTTGGGGCCTCATTACCGATAATTCCATTAAAGTGCGGAGTTTTTTAATATTCTAAACGACATAGAAAAATCGTAAATTTTAATCATCTGCATTTAATTAATATTTATTTTTAATAAAATTATAATTACGTCAGCATACTATTTCTAAATTCGACTTCAGCGGGATAATAGATAGGAAACGTTAACAACTTTTATTTTCTTTCACAATCGTGATTCCCATTACACCCGTATATTTACGCTCAAATGCTGCGAGATCATGTGGACGATATCTTAAGTCTCCCGGATTCCCAGCAGTTTGCAAGAAACTGGTAAAAATAACGAAATTCTTTTCAGTGATTTATTATTTTGATAGTAGGCTATCATTATTAACAGCAGCCAAACATTTTTCGAATTGGATATTTCATGATTGATAAACTAAATTATAGCACCATTGTATATTGCACATATACCTGACAGGAAAATCACACTTTAGGTCTAGTGTTTGTATTATTTGAATTAAAGGGTTGTATTGGGTCTCAACAAGTATTCTCCGCTGTAATAACAACGACACATGAAAGGTACGACAGGGGGCCCCTCTGAAGTTTTAAACATGAGGCGTGATACTGAGAGCCGATATCGATTTTAAAAAGTGCGTTTAATATCATCGCTTCTTCAATATTTGGAGTCTCTTAGTCTTGAGTAGTTAATAGAGAAATTGAGTTTAACTCAGGGTGGACGTTCATAAAACCTGAGCAACGAAAGACAAGCTGCCCTGAGTTCATCAGAATAATTCAAGGGTTCCCCTAATCGTCAGATGAATACAACTTCCATGCTCCTTTTACGTTTATTGACATCTTTCTCTGCTCCATAAACATTGTTGGGCCTTTAAATAATGATAAGTATTTTCCCCATAACTGTAAAATTTATTATCGGGAAATATAAATATAATGTACTGTAAAATGATATACC
The DNA here is from genome assembly GCA_011762765.2 of Rhinocypha anisoptera. Taxonomy (NCBI): domain Eukaryota; kingdom Metazoa; phylum Arthropoda; class Insecta; order Odonata; family Chlorocyphidae; genus Rhinocypha; species Rhinocypha anisoptera. Next base: position 8,518 of record WURS02016862.1, on the reverse strand, counting down.
ATACGATTATTTCTGTTTGGATACACCTGAAAACCCATTATATGTTTTTCTATTATTATTTCGTATTCGTTTATTTTGTTCATGCATTAATAGGAATACCGAAGAGAAGATTAACGGGTGTAGCGATGGCAGATTAGAGAGAGTGGCAATAATATATTAATCAGATGCTATGAATTGATGATTTGATTTATGAACTGATTTACCTTACGAAGAACGTCATCGTCATATGTATACACATTATTACAAACGTCACTTTTTCATGACGTTATTAGATTATGGTTTGAGAATACGATGTAATGGTTATGCTATAGATACTACTACTTAATTTTAACACATTACTGTGTAAAATTTGTCAACTTACCTTATAACACATTCTTCTGAAGAGCCGGATATTATTGCTGATCGGGCCTATGAACGTAACCTTAAAAATAAAGAGCATCTAGTTCTTCTAAATCAGCTTCTGATGCCCATGATAGTCTCTGCTGATACTCTTACTCATTAAAAAAAACTAATGCATAGCTTCAGATGGAAAACTTTTCATAAGACCGGGACTATAAAAGGATACTCGAACTGTGCGAATTTTACAAAAAGTATTTTAAAAATTGAAGTTTGCGCGACCTACTAAATGAACGACCTTGACAATCACGAAAGTATTTTTGCTAACCATTGTTTCTCCTAATCAAGAAACATTTTATCAGGTATTATTTCAGCGAGGTGAGGCTATTTGAATGTTACAAAATTCAGTTCACGAATTCATCATCGATGTAGCTTACGGTTTTCGCTTGTTTTCCATTCGATTTTGGCAGCAAATAAAATAACCCTGCACTCTATTTGGGGCCGTCTAAAATTATTCACTCACAGGAGACGTGTCATAGTCGAAAGCGAGTGGAAAATAACTGTGTAACATGAGAAAGATCCCAACACGGACAACGGGAATATCCTAGCCTACGGCTGAGCTCCGTTACGCCTTTTATGATGATGTGCTCTAAATTTAATAGTGGACTTCATGGGTCACTGGACTGAGATAATGCATGTGAAACGACTAACCATAAAGGCAGTGAGTACTTCAAATGTGATTTAATGCATGGATAGTCAGTCATGAATTTATTGTTTCATACGTTAAGAGTAACCCGTCGCACTCAGCATACTCGAGCAGACGGAAGATGGGAGCCATTCTGGCTGAAAGCCCTTGATGCGTTCTAGCATCAATGGGAAGTGGAGAAAATTTCGATTTGCATCAGAAATTTTTTTTAACCATTGATGGAATTGGCTATGTTCTAGTTCCTATTTTATCATCGCAGGACAAAAAATACTCAAGAGAAGAATGTGTCCGTGTTTATATCTTTTTTTTTATTTTGGTCTGAGGACAAGTTGCACCGGGAGGAAGTTCAGTTCAGTTTTTCTATACCGTCGGCAAGTTTCCTGATGTGCTCCTCCCCCGGCCCGTTCTTCTCTCAGCCACTCCCTTTGCGTAAAACCGCATACGTGTGTGTGAGTGTGTGCTTACACACATACATACCTTCCTCCTGCCTTGATGTCGTCCAGCATTTTCTTCCTTTTCCTCCTTCCTCGTTTTCATTCCACAATTCCTTCTGACCCAGTTTCCAGCAAACAATCATGTCTCGGGCAATGTCCAATCCAGTTCCTCTTCCTTTCTTCTTATCTTTTTCATCTATTCCCTTTCTTCGCCTGCTCTCCTCGTTCCTCACTTTGTCCCTCCGGCTCACTCCTTCCATCCTCCACCATGCCTGCATCTCCAGGGCCTCTGGTCTTTTTATAAAAATCTCAACAAAATATCCTCAGACAAAAAAAACCATTTACTTTCCATTGCTACTTCGAGAAAATATTTATTGGGGCAATAATGAGAGGCAGACGTCGCAGAGAATCGTTTGGGTAGGCACGGAGAGAAGCTGCGGGAGATCCACAGCGGGTTAATAAGACTCTTCTCCAGAGCCACGCGTCTATTTTACTAGTTAACTAACATTTACCGGCATTAGCAGCTGGTCTCGGATCATACGGAGGTCGAATGTCATGAGGGATCCCGCTCCCCTCTTTGCCATCCCTGCTGTCGCTGCCGCGGCCGCGATTCATTATTGCATCATTGCGATGGCTACTAAACGACCTCATGGAATATTCAGTCCATAATCATCCACATGTCATCATCAATAAGCAATATTTTAATCCATGATTTTTATTTATATTTTAATTTTTAAACTTCAGATCCTTGATCTTCGGCCTCAGATACACCTGTGTTCCAACTTTCGGGCAAATTTAAATAGTCGGTCGGCTTTTTAACATGAAGATTTAATTATTTTAACTTCATATTCCTAATCATGACCCAAAAAAAACGGACACAGATTTTCGAGTAAATATTTGAAGTTCCTATTTAATATTTTGACCAACTTTTCCAGCTTATGCAACACCGCGCGGTGTATTCGTGAGCTCTCAGCAGACGCGGAATTCGTTGTGCACCGCGAGCACCAATCCACGTCATCGATGAGCACCAAGGGATCATGGTAGGGAACCCGCGGGGGTACCAACTCCCTGGTCGGAGACGGGCGCGTCCCCTCTTATCCGCCCGAGTGCGTCCCGAAAAAGGGACAGGGGGGCCGCGGAAAACGATCAATCATACGCCGTTCAAGTTTGAAATACGTACGTACGTCGAAGTGTATGAGGCGGGCCGAGTTGGCGTCGAAAACCCTCCCTCTCGCCCCGAATTCAATCCAGGCTCTTCCACTTGTCTTCATTCGCTCCTCTCGAATATGCGGCGGGAGGGGGAGGGGCGGGGGAGGGGGGTGTGTAAAAGGGTTGAGGGAGGAAATCAGACTGGAGGCACGCTCAGGGGGAGAGATGGTAAGCCACACCCTCGTCACATTGCCGTGCCAATATCACGTGCGCCGTCCCAAGCCGGCACTCGTACACCTCGAAACTCTCGCCGATCGTCTCCTTCACCCCTCCCCTCTCATCCTCCTCCTCCCCAGAAAACCCTACCTATCCGAGAACACCACCTCCCAACACCCAGTCGACACAGGCTGCTCAGGGAACTCTCTCTTTCTCCTCTCTGTCTTTATTTCTCCTCTCTCTCTCTCTTTATCACTCATCTGCCTCTCCCCTCTATCCCTTCTCTCTCTATATCTCTATTTATCTTTCATGTCTCTATCCTCTCCATTTATCTGTCATCAATCTCTCTCTCTTCTCTCACTCCTCTCTCTGTATCTCATCATCGCTATCCTCTCTCTCTTTATCTCTCATCTATCGCTCTCTTCTCTCTCTTTATCTCTCATGTCTCTCTCTTCTCTCTATTCGCTGTCTTTATCTGTCCTCTATTTCTATCATCTCTATTTATCTCTCATCTATCTCTCCTCTCTTTATCTCTCATCTATATCTCTTATCTCTCTCTTTATCTTCCATCTCTCTCTTTATCTTCCATCTCTCTCTGTCTCCCCTTTCTTTTCTCTTTCACCTCTCTCTCATCTCTCTCTCACCTCTATCCCCCCTCTATTCCCTCTCTCTCTCTTTGTCTCTCTTCCTTCACCTCTCTCTCTCTCCTTTCTCTCTCACACCTCTCTCTCTTCTCAAATGCGATTTTTATCATCACGCACTACTCGTCGCAATGGCTAACTTTCGGGAAGCCAAATAGTTCCACGTCCTATAAGCGAGGCTTTTGACGTGGAAGAGAACTCCTTGCTGCCATGTCCTAAAGTGGGAACTCCAAGGAACAGATATCCGGGACGTATTCGTGAATCTAGCCAAAATTCTACTCCCCCGTACCCTCCTGAAAATTAGCGTCTGCGATCATCGACGTTTCCCACACTTTTGGTCCTTTTGAATTTTCGCATGTTCCTCCCTCCTTGGCATAATTTTCTCCCGTCTCTCAGAATTTTGAAACGGAATTGGATCCAAGATGATGCTTGGAAGATTGATGTGTTCCTTCGCCGTTCAATCCTTCTCACCTACACTGCACTAAAAAGAGAACGAGCAAACATTTATCGAGATTAATTAACATCAAACTACTTCTGTCCATAGAAAGGACACGAATCAGCAGCAGTGTCTTCTTAATACTACCTCGCCAGAAGCCAATTGTACACTTCCCTTCTCCATTTCTCTCCTCGGCCACAGAATTGTATGTATCACATATCTTGATTTCCTGAGCACATTCCTCCTCCTCCTATACCACTCTCTTCACCTTGGTTTGCTCAAGTTACTTTTTGGAAAATTCCAATACACAAGGAAGCCACAAATGTGGCACATATTAATTCCCACAAATATAAACAAAACATTTACTGATTATGTATTTGGGTGGCCCACCTTGATCTGATTCAGAGAAACCCAATGTCCAAAACTCGAATTTATATATATGGTATTCTGATATTATTAATGTATGAATAAAATTTCAAAGTCATTTATAAAAATAATTCTGATATCATAATAAATATAATGAGCTTTATGAGTAATTAAAAACTTTTTATAAAATAATTATCCTAAGAATTCATGATTACCCATTGAAATACTCTGAAGTATTGAGTGAAAAGTTAATGACCAATTCTACAATTTTAAATATTTTAGTGAATAGCCACAATATTGATGACTCGAATAAATATTTAAATCAATAGAATTTATTATTACCGTTAGATTGTGACTGACGCAACATTTAATGATATTTTGACAGTGGGGAGGCCTTATGAAGGTAGAGTCTCACAGTTTCTCCATGGTTTCTTGCATAAGAGCACTAATTTTCTTATATTTTATTAGAAGTATGATAATTAATATTTCAATATTTTTATGAAAATATTTAAGTAAGTGAAATATTAGGAATTTCTATATGGTTTTAATTGCGAAGAAATATCTATTCATTATTCAGTTACGCTACAATATTTACCTTGACGAAGCCATGCAATTTGATTTAATTTTTATTCATTCTACTCAGATTTTAAAAGCATTGAGTTGATGTAAAAGTTTGGAAAAAAATTAATTTTTAAAATTGAACTGCATAATGGTGGACAGGATAGACTAATTTAGAGTTTCATCATTTCTTTCGGGAGACCGTGGAGGTGTTTAATTATCTAATCAAGTCTTAATAGCAATGTTCACTCCCTTTTATTAAAGCGTAGAATTCATACAGTTGGAAAAAAATGATGTTTTTTACCTTTGAGCACTTTACTAAATGAGTAGTGCATAAATTACATTATTCAGGCAATTAAATTCCTTGATTCCATGAGCGAGTATTTCTTACGACAAAAAGTGCTTGTGATTAGTTCTGTACTGTATTTTTGGCATTGTATTCAGACAACGTAATGATAATATTTCATAGGTCTTTCATATAATGCGCTTAAACAAAAAATTTAAACTGAGAAGAGAGATTTCAATGCTCGACAATGAAGAGTGACTCCAGATCTAATTTTTAATTAGGTAGTTCGTGGAAAGGGTTATTTGCCCGTGACAGGAGTATTCAATAACTCTTTTTCATCTTAAAAAAATATATCCAACATGTAGGAGCTCTTCTATTTCTTGAGGTGTACTGGGAAATATTTTTGACTTTGAGAAAGATAAAATTAGTTAAAATGTTCCTCATAATTTCATAATTAAAATGGAAAGAGCTTCCCCTCTTGATAGTTAATGGAGAATAGGAGTACATTATTTACCCTCATCTTTGAGCGGTTCCCTGAAACATTAACGGGAAAACCAAGTTGCCTTTGTTTTTGTGAATGGTATATTAATAGCAACGTTTTAATTACTACTTATTATCAGACTTTTAGGTAAAATCCGAAATAGACTCTAGTTCTGAAGAAAAAGAATAGTTGAACAGGTGTGCATATAAGAAAAATAAGAAAATATGTAATAATTAATAAAGTTAATTACAGCAGAGAAATTCTATATTTCAAACAAGGTGTTTCTAAGTTGCATCCTAATGACGTAAATGAAAAGAAAAAGATTGGCAGTGAGTAAAAAGTGTATCAGGTTTTTAATACCCGAAACCCATCGGAGAGAGAGGAGCAGGCAGCATATGAATTTGTTACATGTATCCTGAATGCAATATCTAATCATATAAATTATAATTGTTTTTTCCTTTGATATCATTTGACTCTACGGCAATGCTTATTTAAACAATGGGTATATTATGTAACAGAAAATTGTGTTCCTATTTTCTTTTACTAAGTAGGTAAATGAGATTACAGACTAAAGAATTACTATATTTCATAATTAAGTATTAATTATGTGTAAATAATACAAAATACTGCCACCCATTATGTGCACAGAGCAAATATATACTGCCGAGTATTCCTAGAAAAGAATGAATTCTTATAAATTATTTTTTTTAAATGACAAATGAATTTTGCAAACGAATTATTATTATGTTTACTTAAATGAAATTACATTACGCAGGACGGAAAATCAGGTTAAAGTAGAGCATCAACTAAAATGAATACATCAAGTTCATTAAATCGCAGCAGCTGAAATCTTTTGCTTTTGGATGATGATCGAAAAAGAAGATAAAACAATAGGAGCCAGGTGCTAAATATTTATATATGTATTAATTCATTCTGAATTTCAAAAACCTCTTTCATTTTTATATTAACGTAATTAATTACCATACTCCCATAGCTGATGTGTTCAGGAGACAATCAGCATACTACATCTCTATGTATGACACGTTAGCAAACCAGCGACGTGTGGCAAAGAACCGAATTATGTACGTTAATCCTCCTTAACCTTTAGAAATGGTTCAATCCGTATTCGGGCGATTGCTTTCACTTATTTTCCACGGAAAGAAAGAATCTCTAAATCTGCTTGCTTGAGCACCTATCCTTCTTAGTTTGTGAACGTGATCGGACATGCCTCTACAGGTTTCACTATCGAATTCAGCGGTACTAATTTTCTTGATAGCTTTAATGTAGCGTTAAGTATTCAACTTTATTGAACCCCCCACCCCCCTCCCTCCCTCCTCTCCCCTCGATAGACATACGTACGCGTGTGACTAGACGGTAAAAATTAAGATCGACGATAATGCCGGAATAACGAACAGGGCATAGGAATTCTTCATCCCACCGAGTCTCGCGAAAACGAATTTGTAAAGTGCGCGCGGGGTGTTGCGGCCGTAGGATATTGGATTCCTGCCATGCCGCGTGGCCGTCTACAAGTCGAGGGCATGACGTTAATCATTCCGGTCGTTGTCACCCCTCGCACCAGGTACTACGCCCCGCCCACGGACCCCCGAGTCCCTGGGACGCGAGTCGACGGGCGGAAGGGAACAGGCGAATGTGACAGGAGGTGGAGGTGGGAGAGGAGGGCCCCGCAGCCAGCGACGACGTGGGGAAAAAAGGCGGGGGGGGCGGGACCACCCCCTCCCGCCTAACTCGCACGACGAATCTTAAAAAAAAAAAATGTTTAGATGGCCACAAGATAAACCAACTTGCATTCTCACATGAAGATCTCTTACGCTCGTAGAAGCTAGTGCCCTCTGGTGTAAGGTTCACGAATTGTGAAGAGTCAGTTGAATTGTAGGACTCGGAATTGTGGAGAAAGTTTTTGTTTATTTATTTATTGGGCCGGGTGATCTGAAGCAGTCTTTGTCATATTATACACATAAAACATAAATAAAGTTACAAATTGAGAGAAGAAGACGGAGAAATCAGTAAACATAATTGCAAAATTTGGAAACATTATCCTCAAAGTAATCCTAGATATCACAGACCGTTTAGACCTAGTTTCAAATTATAGCATTTAGATTTTTTGCGAAGTAGTTATATTTGCAATGGAGAAGTTGGACCTTTCTCTCTCGGAGGCTCTTGCGGGCGCATTTATAATATACTACGCCCAATATCATTTATATAGAAACAGAATCATAAACCTTCAGCAGCGTTTGACTTTGCAGATTAGGACGGAAATTCTTAAGGAGAAGAAGAAGCTTGCCTGTAATAAGTAGAGCGTTGACACATTCAACTATACAAACTTTATCTATACTAGACCAATTCCCGTACAATTTGTAACAATTCCACCTCCTCTTTGTTGAAATTCTTTATTGATTTTGAATCCATTTTGAATAGTAACTATTACTTGCGTTCATACGCACTCAGAAGCTGAAAACCAGTGCCATCCATCGTTTCCCGGTCGTGGAAGGAAATTTTACGATGATAAGCGCCAACTTGCGTTCCCAAGGAAAAAACTTCTGCACTCGTGCGACCTGCGAGCGTAAAAAAACTCGTAGTGTGAACTGGGCAAGAGTAATGGCTATATATTTAGATTTTTTATTACAAATTTACACTTTTTACTCGACTCAGCCTCGTACCATTCATTCAGCCTCGGGATCTTCCAATGAAATAATATCTGGTGAGTTTTGTCACCACAATGTCCCAACAGCAATGTTAGTCTCCCAGAATCAGGCGTTGGTGGCGCCCGTCGACCAATCGCTGCCACCAGTTGCCCCTCAGGGACGATTTCATTCGTCATGTGGACGAATCCCAAACATTTCGCAAGTAATGGTGGGGACGTGTTGCATCTCGCGTTTCCCCCCCCCCCC
>WURS02016851.1:0-12120 GCA_011762765.2 Rhinocypha anisoptera | reverse complement strand
GAATTACCAAGTGTTTTGCTTTTCATTCATAATGAATTGGTTCCACCAAGTTACGCCTGAATCCGTCGATTATAGTTAAATTAATGTTGAATGAAGTGAGATTTCCTAATCCTAGGTGGGCGGCGGGGGGAGAGTGGGAATTACATATGTGAGAAAAACTTAAAATAAAAACTTCCTGTAATATCTGCGTAGAATGGAAGAGGGAATAATGCCAAGGGGGATATTGCGCGAGTAAATGCGGTCGTTGCAGTATTGCATGTGTGGTGTAAATTCAACACCTCGTCACACACCCTGCAATCAGCGTTCAGGATATATTGAACATTACAAATGGGCGATTTCGATTCGATTCACTCGAAAATCGATTATTTTAATACGATTCCAGATTATTTTGATTCGATTATTGTAATCCGATTCGAATTCCATTCGTTTCCCTTCCGATTCGATTCAGTTCCGATTCCGATTCAATTACTATTCCGAATTAGTTACGATTTAGATTTAGATCCGCTTCCGATTCATATCCGATTCCGATTCAGTGACGATTTTGATTCGAATCAATTCACATGATGCGATTCAAATCGATTTAGAGGATTCGATTTTTCGAGCGAATCGATCCACAACATACGATTCAAATCGATTTGGTCGAATCGATTCATTCCTTAAAATCGCCCATCTCTATAGCACATGCGTGTTTAGGTGGGATTTCCGGGATTTTCCTCCTTTTGCGATTAAACCGCCAACAAATCAGCAAAGAATGATATTTAAAATGGTGGTGGACAGCGAGAGAAAAGGTGCACCATAAAATAATGTGATTCACGTCTCTTTCTCCGAACGAGGGATAATTTATTTTTTCCCCCCGGTCAACTCAAAAGCATCACGTGGACCACTTAGCGATCGGGACATGTGGCCAAGGGGAAGAGTATTCACATTGGAACGCTCGAAAACATCGGGTTCTCGCCCGTCACTGAAAGGAAATCACGCCTCACCCATTAACTTTTAATGGAATGTACTTGTACTTCAAGGGCTACTAAAGTGACGATGAGACTCTTTTATACTGGCACGGGACAATATATGCCAACCTATATGGTAGAAGGCAAGAGGAAAACAAGCACGCTATATGGTGTATCTTTACATAACTGTTCGTCAGTACTGATTAACACCGTTTACCTTGTCAGCAAATTTTGCTAAAGATTAGTAATACACTGAGTGATCAATTTCTCTCAGTTTTGTCTTGCCCTGGAATTTCACCGGATGAGCATACTATAATTTAGTACATAATGAGAAATAGGACTAGTATCGAGGACATTAAAATTATAGAAAAGCGTTACGCTTGAAGGAATATAGTCCGTCTTTTCTTTTAATAATCTTTACTAAATTGGCCATATTGGTAACATAACTGTTTTAATTATCATTTGCAAAACATTTTCTAAAGTGTGAAATAATTTTCCCTTGATTTCCCGAACTTTATCTAACCTCCCTTAATTTCTACCGTTTCCAAGGTAACATGAAACTGTTTCCTACTTGGATCCGAAACCTTTGTGAACATTTTCGAGCGATTTAATTAAACGTGAATTAATGAATGAGAGAGTCAAACTTTGAGAATAAAAGGACAGAACAGGGTCCACAAACTAGCGTAACCGAAACTATAGATTGTAAATCTCAGCTGGAAAAGAGAAGAAAGAAGACTTTTTAACTAGATATTTTATTTTTCCCAACTAGATCTCAACCACAGTCGTGGATGGATATCACGAAGGAAAAGACAAATCCTAAAGACATCATAGATTGCTAGTTTTCTTACAGAACGCTACCCTCAACCTGCATAAATCATGGTATAATATAAAATAAACTTGACCTAGGTGAAACTGCTGTCTTTACTGTTAGATCTTCATTGAAACCAAATCCGGAACAGGGAAATTTTAACGGTACTTGTTTTTATGTGTAATTAGAGTATTTTTTTATATTGAAACAACTATATTTCACCTTGCTCCATCATTGGGGTGCACAGTGTAATGTAAGACTAAGTTGCATCATCGAAGGAAGGGAAAATTCAAAAGTACACATTTATGAAGTGAATATTAGACGCCTAGACTGGCTGGCACACCATGGAAACACAAAAGCACAAATACCCAATGATATTCAATAATCTCGTACCCGTGCAACAAAATAAATTTGATTGGAAGGACAGTTTTTTACAATTCCCAGATTTACTGAACACCAGGGTTTACTTGGACTTTTAGACCGAAACTAGCATACGGGGAATAAGAATGATAATCCTCGATCCGTTTAAAAGAAGACTAAGTATAACCCAGGAAAAGGAAATGACGTTGAGGACTTACTGTGTCACTACGTTTTCCCTCCAGCCGTCTTCTAAACCGCCCCAAATAGTTCCCTCATACACATCGCGGTGGTCGTGAAGAAAAAGAATAAAGAAACCTTTCGGAAGCTGTCAAGGATTTGATTGATTGCCTTTTGTTTCACTATGTGTGTACTGAACTGACAGTTTTACAAGATAAACGCAAGCCTGTTCGGATGCTTGTCCATGTTCTTGTCAAGTCCTTATGCAGGGGAAGATGATGACGGGTGATTGGTCGATGGCGATGGTTATTGGCGCGCCAAAAGATAAACTACCGCTTATCCAATAATGATTAGATATGCATGGCCCCGTTAAAATACAATCGTGCCTTACCATGATGCTCTATACTTTAAAAACTCAGAACATCAAAAATATTTATTCTGAACATAATGTGTCAAGGAACATCCGGAAGGGTGTCCGTGACAGTAGTCTGCTGCATTTTTCCACTACTCTGAATACTTGAATAATCAGTGAATATGACTCAATGAATTGAAGTAGCATAGCATTTTCTTAAAGTCACACCAAGTAATGAGCTCTTTGGCAAGCGACTTGTGTTTTAATGTTAATTCTACCCTGTGGTAAATCGTGTCACTAATTATGATTTTTTTAGATCTCTTACATTCATTTAATCAGCCAATATTAATCATTTGGATGTTAGAGAAATTGTAACACAGAGAAAACTAAAAGAGCAGTTATTTTTTATTATTATGGTAAGATTCAAGAACCTGGAGCATTAATGAAATGTTATGGGACTGCATTTATGTACTTTTTAAATAAGTACCTAAAGTGTTAGCATCATTGTCAATTTGGATATCTTAAAATTGTCTCCAAAAGTTACAAAAAGGCATATACTTGGTAATTGATAATATTATTTTATTATCGATGGTCATTTAAATAAGACCCTATTCTACCACTATTCACAGATTTTTGATCTTCACAGGGCTTCTATAAAGCATACGTCTATTTGCGCGGCTTTGTGACATTCCGTTGACCTTTAAGGGAGGTTAAAGAGGAGAGCCTGGAAAAATCCTGTAGGTTAATTGAAGATGTCAAGACGTTTTACGTGATTTGAATCTTTAAAATGTGCGGGAGGGACCATTATCAAATTCAGACCAATATTAATCGATGCTCACCGCAACTAAATTAGAATGAATATTTATTACTCTTGATTAGACGAAAAAATTGTGACTGGTGAAGTATAAGAGTAGTTATGCTGCTAGTAAAGCATAACCTTAGGAAAAACCAGAATAATTTATGTATAGTATTTTCTCGGCATGTATAGTATTTTTCCTGCCTTGGATATGGGTGCTGTGTTCGTCCAATTGGGTTTTTTTCTCCGATGTGCGGAGATGTTAAATGACCATAGCCTTCGACGCACCTTATACGCAAAAATACTACTACTACTATCGTTGGATTATTACTAATACAATACTAATACTCATGTCGCTGGCGGCCGTTCAGACTCATAAAATAAGGTCCTTCGGGAGGAACGTCTTCTCTCATTGGAGAAAACATCAATGAAATGCTTCCTTCCGCAACTCAATATTTGGGCATGAAGATTGCACATGACATGAGCGCTTAATATCAAGGCTAATTTTTATAAATTCGATTCCCTTCGTTTTTGAGTCCTGAATTGTTTTTCGGTAAGAGATATTCATTAAAAACTCTACAGTTCTGGAGCCATAAGCCTCAATGTCTCTCGGTAATACCGGACAGGTGACATATGCAACAAACATGCTCTTTTATCAGCTGTGACCACATGCTAGATAGCTGAGAATTGGAATGTTTATCCTGCACCTGTCTTAGATAATTCATTTTTCACTCGAAGTCAGCCAGTTCATCTGTGGGATAGTAACGCACAGTACGATAACACCTCAAAAATCAAGTTCCGACAAAAGAGGTGATGAAGAGGGGATGCGATAACTATGTGTATTCGAAAACCTTCGGTGTCCAGTTTAATGGCCAGGTGTTTATTGAGCATTCCTGAGATCCATTACCGTAGTTAATGTTACCTTTTGCCATGGAAATTATTATCCCAATTCCATTTCGAAACCTTGAACCGACCGCTACACTGAAATTCAAATGAAAGAGATTTGAAAGATAAGGACGGACTATTGTTTGCGAGGGAGGGGTCGAGGGGAAACACATACGAAGAATAGCAAATCACCAAGCTGCCTCCAACCAAAATTCAAATCGATGAGAAACTCAAGACCTGAGTAATTATGAGAGTACAAGTCCCTTAACTATCTGCACAACCAATAAACTGGCGATTTACGGAGAAAATCACACGATTTTCTGGCACCGTTAGGCCAACCTTGTTTTACCTCGAGTTCTATCAGTAGTTCGGGATCCAAAGCAGACTGACCTGGTCAAAAAAATTATTGAGAGCCAATATGAATGGCCTCTTCGCAAGTTTCAAAAAGTAAAATGTGATTTTTTTCATCTATGATTCTTTTCCAGTGAGGTGAACCATTCGCTTGATAATTGAAGACCTATCGCGGGAAAGGCACATTCGAGATTTTTGCTGAGTAGCCAATAAAAAGTTAGGATTCAATAGAAGATTACTTGGGGAGTGTACTAAGAAGGTAAAAAAGCACTGTTATTTTACGCCTGTCAGATCATATCTATAGCATGCAGCGAGTATATTGGACCCTCAAGAGGTATTAATTTGGAATGCGGTTGGTATGAATTTTGGAATAAGGTCGAGTGCAACGGAGAGAAGCTAGATTTGTGAGAGGTTGTTATAATCAACGAAGTAGTGTAACGGTGCAATTGAATGAATTAGACTGGGAGGCACTCGTTGATTGTAGGTTAAAATACAGGTTAAATTTACTTTGCGAATTTGAGGCAGCTCACTTCAGGGAAGATTTGGTCGCAGACGTGATAAGAGTAATTGGAGGATAGGTAGCGTAATTCGTAGTCTCTTGATTTCTTATTATCCTCCCTATAATAGTTGTTAATATTAATCCTGCATGCATGAATTAATTAATTTTACCAATGGAGGCGTTGGTTCAGGACTAAATAATTATGCATGTGTGCTTGTAAAAACGTATGCTTGGCGAGTAACCACCCCCTGCCACTTGCCTTCGCGGCGACTTTCAGATAACGTTTGAAAACAATCAACCATTTGTTATGAAAGTTGTTAAGACATAATAATTATTATTATTCTAGCTCTTAAGCAAATCATTCCTACAACACTTCTCGCATTAAAAAGTTTTATATGACTAATAATTCACGTCACAACATAAGGTGTGGATAGCGAGCAATGTGTAAGGCTGAAATATGGATAATACGACCGGTTTAATGTGGTAGCACTGAGTTGTGGCAGCTCTGCCAATTACTACTCCCTTTAGGCCTTAGTAGTTTCTCCCATTCCACTACTTTCTGGTACATATTTCTTGCCTTCCGCTGCTGGTTTCTTTCCTCTTCCTTGTATGTTTCCTTCCACGACGGTCTTCAGTTAACTATTGGGCCTCATCATGCGTCCAATTAGTCTCACTCTTTTTCTTTCGTTGGCTTCTCTGTTTCCTCCACTCCTAGAAGGACTTCTTCGTTAGCTACCAGGTCTAATCACTTTATTTCTCATTATCCAACGCTAGAACCACATTTCCATAGCTTATAATCTTATTTTCCCTGCTTTCGCATTCATCGACTCTAGCAGCCGTATAAAAGTTAACTCCGTTTATATATATTTTTATGAATGGTTTCCTTATATGCTCTGACTAGTGCTAAGTATTTTCTATTAAAAGTGGCAGTGGTTCCTCAAGATGTAAAGCTTTCTGGGCTTCGGTTGGTTAATATGCTCTTAGGTCTGATATACACTCTACCTCAATCCATCACGAATGATCATCTTAATTGGAAATGACATTCAAATTTAAGTGTTCACCTCTTGTTTATTACTTTAAAGACAAGTCTGTCTTACCTCCTTGCATAAAAGATTAAGCTTGCTTTCTTTGCAGTTTCATATATTAGTGCTTACTTTTTTATGTATTCTTTCTAGTCGCGTATATAATGAAAATGAATGTAAAAATCAATCCTCCATGTTTTAATCCTTTATTCATAGATATTTCCTCAATCTCAATGCATTCAATCACCTAAGGTCTAATCCTTACATCTTTTAGCTTTTATCAACCTTCTGTCTTTGCAACTCATTTTTAAAAATTAGTCTCAAGAAAAGCTATGTACTCGGTGTGGGTCATCAATTCCATTTCAAGCACGTTCGCTATTACCCGACAAAAAACGATTTAAAATTGTATATGTATGTCTGTCACCAAAAAGTCATAGATATGACACGCAGCCTAGCATATGCACAAAATGCAAGGTTCGCCTGATGGCATTCTGTGAATTCCAAACTCCCTAAGTGAGTGATTTAGCATAATCGTCATCCAATTTCGCCAAGGACGCTGCGGAAGGGAGTGGAGGAAACTGTGCATGGCTATCCCCAATTGGAGCGCATGAATAAGTAATGCAGCGCCTCAGCCAGGGCGTAGTAATACTCGGCGCGCGCGGAGGAGGGGTTTAGGGTTGGAGAATGGCGAGAGGGTGAGAAAGAAGGGTGTGGGAAAGAAGACCCACAAATCCAAGAGGGACGCCCCTAAACGTTCAGGGGAAGCGGGAAACTCGTCCCTTTAAGGATAATCGCCTACAAATTTTTGTGCCACGCTCTCTGGTGCATGCAATAGGCCGCATCGTCGAACGTTTTTTTCCAAACGTGCCAACACTCGCGAGCATCAAGAACGTAAGGTTTTTTCCGCACTTCCCATGGGTTTAAACCCTTAATTTCCCTGAGTTTAACGTATTCTAGGCAGGATCCAGCAGTAAAATCTACCAATCGACCCCTCCGACGTAACCCGCTTTCCATTATCACTTTGATGCCACGTGAATTTAACTGTCATGCGCCGCACGGCGTGAGTGTCGTGCGATACAAATTGGATGACGAACACATTTCAGGCATTCAATGACATTCATACATGGCTGTCAATGGATGAGAATGCAATTAAGTCATAGGAAATTAGATCGAACGTGAGTCATAAACGTTTCTTGGCGACGACTCCTCCTGGTAAAACCTGACGGAGAATGTGGTAAATAAAATTATTAAAAATTTAATTTCAAATCTTTTGGAACCGATCCACTGAGTATAGAACGTTTTGAATATCAAACGTAAGTACAGCAAATAATACATTTATTCAATTACGTGATTATTAAGTACTGTCTCTCTCATTTATGTAGTGAGGGGTCAGAATAGGAGCAGGTAGGGTTTGAAAATGTGGGATAGTTGCCTCCAAGAATACAAAGAACTTCCGAGACCAATCGAATTCCTCCTGCGGTTCCAAGTCATCATGGGAATTCCGTTCAGAATTTTTCAAATAAGTAACTATTTTTCATATTCCTTCTTAATTTACGTTGCTTCTAAACTATGGACAACCACCGTGAAAGATTTTAAGATTGAACAGATCATTCAGTACTGTAAATACAAAAAGTCACCTGCGATAACGGCTTGGCGTTAGATGTTGCCTTTATTAAGGCAAAGCTCGAACCTTTGGATACTACGTAGTAACAGGGTTAGGCGAGATGTACAACGCGTTTCAGCCGCTTGGTCATCATCAGGTACTTGTACCTGGGGATAATTAGGGACTACTAGGCAGACGAAATGTGAAACGCCTACTTAAACCCGTCATTTTCATTCGTTTACAGGCTTTCTACCATAAAACGTGCATTGCTAAGTTTCTGATGACGACGTAAATTATAAACACTACTTTACATCGGATGCTTCGTGGATCTGTAATTTCCTAAAATGCCCATAATCACAATAAGTTGTAGTGCTATGATTCGTTTGAAGCAGTTATCCTGTCAACTGCCAACATCTTCGTACCCACGTACTTATTAGCTCTGACATTTTCCACTCACAGTGCCACTCGTGGCCCATCTCTAGAGTTATTTCCATATGGGGTCCCCTCCAATAAGGTTTTCACTAAAGCAGCTTGCCTCAGTAGGTGTCCAATTATTTTCCCTTTTCCTTCAGTAAGTTTTATCACGCCAATATCATCGCCTTATTAGATTTCAGTTTTCTTGATCTCTTCTATCTCCCTATCTAGTAAACTTGGACCCCATTCTTGGGCTATTCATCCATTTTGGAGGTCTAAAGAAACATTATCATACAGTTACTCCATTCAATTCCCCCTGAGTTCATATAACAGTTCTAATTTTCCTTGGTGTAGTCAATCGAATTCACCTTCCGTTATAGCACACCTACGCACTTGTTTTCCTTCCTCTGTCATCTTCCCAGACAGTCTTAATATTTCCCTCCACCGCTTTCTAAGTCTTGTCCGCTTTGCGCCTCGGGTTAAAGATTCCTCTTTTTGTATTTCTCTTTGCCCTGACCTCATTAGCTTTTATGGATTCCTTATTCCTATTTTAAGGTTAGCACATCTTTTTTTAAGGTTCCCACCTGTCATCCCCCCTTATAATTCCTTCTATGGATACCTGATTTTCCTTCCGTTTAAACTTTCAAATCCGATGTAGCTTCCTTCTCATTTATAGAAATGCCTTCCGTAACTGCCTTCATACTCGAGAGAATCCTCTTTAATGTGCGGCGGTATTTCTTTGTGAGTTGAACCATGATGTAGTCTAATTGGTTAATCCCTGTAACCACCGGAATATTCTAACAGAGTACTTACAGCTGATGTGCCTTTCGATTTCGACATCATAAATCCGCTCCCCAACAAAACTGTAGCAATTTCTCTCCGGGGGACATTTATTATCCCTGAAATATATTCTCCTCTCTAGTTCACATGCCCTCCTACTTTCCAGCCCGCATCCCGGTCTCCCATCATCTCAGGTGTTTTTTGCCGAAATATTCTCCATGGCTTGTAAGACATGGATAACTATGTTACACTTACTCTGCTGCTAATTTTATGAAAGTCATTCTATTTTTTTCTCACTTGATTCACCGTCCAAATTCGTAATTTCTTCCTCGGCAACATGACTATTCTAAGTAGACTTCACTCTTGTCTATTACGACTCAATTATACGCATAAAGTGGATTCTTTTATCTCATAGAAGTTAACACGTGAAAAATTGAGCCTGCATTCATGAAACCATAGTAGCACTCTGTACCGTGAACTTTCTTAGGTGTAGACCTCGGAATAGTCGGAAGGCCAACTCGTTGCAATAACCAAAGATACAATAAGTCTATCGTAGACATATAATTCTTTTGTTTCGGGAAGGTGTTGAGATTTTAGCATCCCCTCGCTCACTTCACCCGAGGAGGAAAAACATTGCAGTGAACGGTGTATGTGAGACGGTAACTTCTGAAGCCGGTCTTCACCAACACATACAAGATTTTGCACTAAGAGCACAGTAATATTTTCCCCGCCAATTCTTGGAAAGCCAATTCCACAGGGAGGACCCCAAGATGTACAAACCTCTACAGTCAAGGTTTTCATCGCATTGTATTAAGCGATTAATTATCTTAAGTCGTCAAACTTGTCAAAATTGTCCCGCAATTACAACACACACGAAATGCGGGAAGAACTCTAGGCAGATGAATTGTTTCAAAGGCTTCAAAAAGAAAACATTAATGGGAGAAACACACGAGGAACCTGTGAATGACATCGAAGCTGGTCGCAAAGCAAGAAGGGGATGCTGCCATTTAAAAGAGGAAAAATGCAGAATACGGAGCATCTCTCACCGCTCGCCAATCATTATACTTTCGACCGAGAGACTAAAGAGGATGTGACGGCGATTTAAAAACGACGCACTCCGCGCGTTTCGAAATGCGGCGGCGGGGACGGAGGGAGTCGCAGCGGGGGCGACGATAGGGGCACGCGAACAAATCCACAGTTCCACCCCTCGTCCACCGTTTCACCACTACAGCGAAAAAAAATAAAAGTAGCCATTACGACACGCGCGCTCGTGATTTGTCGAGCTCCCTTGCGCTTCCGCGCGCCAGTCGACTCCGAGGAGAGATTAAGCCGATAAACATTTTGCTTCGCAGCGGCTTTTTTTAGTCCACCGCAAGCACTAATTACAACTAATGGACAAAAATAATTAAATCCTTTCAACGTATCGCCAGCGAGTAATTTCTATCCTGGAATGCGTCCATGAGAAGAATCACTCCTTAATTTTCTCTTCATGTGGAGTTTTCACAGAGTGCAATGTGAATTTGGATGACCAAGGAGACAACGAAAAAATACGTTATCATAAATTCAATGGCAATAATTAAAGACATATTAACTTCCATACTTTGGTTTTTCATTATACTGTAAGAACTTGTAATTTGGTAAATGACGCGTCACTCGAGAAGAAAGTACAAAGAAAAATATGCTGGTAGCAGAATGATGAATTTTCCCTACTATTAAGCCGGAAAAAAATGAAAATCAGGAATCTTGGAAATGTCCACTTATATTTTTTTATTTTTGATTACAAACGTGGTTTAGTTTTCCCCATATCCTTTCGTTCTCTCTTACTGTACTTAATTTATATATCTACATTGGTTAACTTTTTGTATTTTTCACCTGATAATTGTTGCTTGCCAACAAAACCATAGTCACGAGAAAAAATAAAAATGGAAAGTGTCAAGGTGGAAATTTTCCTATTTCTCCAAGAGCGAAGGATTTCCGCAACTACGCCTGAGACTGTTTCTTATACTCTATTGAATTTGGCACCTCAAACCTTATTTTACATACAGGGTGCATTCAGCTGAACTCATAAGCTGAAAAGCCACTCTGAGATTATGTCATTTCTCTAAAGTGTGAGGTATTTCAGTAGGACTGAAGCAGCGGCCTACTGTTACCGTAGGACGAAATGTCTCAAGCATGACTGGTTGATCAAATGGAATGGACAATGAAGCATGACTGCGGACACAATGTATCGTACTGCGGAGTAGCAGAACTGGTGATAGATTAGATGATGGAGATTAAATGATGGAGATTAGAGAGATTCTACTGCTTTTTACGTCATGCATTAGTAAAAGATTATATATGCATTTGCCAGGTATCTTTTGGGATAGTTCCTTTTGGGTTAGTAAACCGACCAAAACAGAAGACGAAGCACATAAACACTCCAGGGAAGAATGGAGAAGGAAAATAATTGCCGCATATTTATAACAGGAAGAGCTAATAGAATGCAAAATACGAAAGGTGAGGGAAGGTGATCGACCCCGGAAATTTCGACGGGGTTGATGACGAGACCACACTTACCTACTAATCATTTCCTAAAAATGCATTGTACCAGGTTTGTCTAATCGACACAGCTTCTGATTATTTTGTGATGAAGGGTAATCTACCGGTTGAGGTGGGTTTTTGATGTAAGAGCAACCTGGCATCACCTTAACTTAATCCCTCTTCCAATCTACATACTTCCTACCAATTATGATTCTATCAGAAATACCTATTCCCTCTCCCTCCATTACATTCTTCATTGCCTCTTGAGCCTAAATATCTGCGTCCTATCATTTTTTCTCATACTTCAAAAAATTTCTTAAGATATACTTGATGATTTATAATGCACTGCATGAATACCTACTGTAAGCAAAATTGGAGGGAGGAAACAATTAATGGAATGATATTAGGAAGTACTTTGACTTAAGTGACTCAAACGCATATCTGTTCGTAAATTAAGAGCAGTAAAAATGCTAAATTCTCAGTACACGGGAACTTAGTGTTACAGATTACAAGATTTATCAAATCCTATATGGAATGATGGTTTTTTTTAAATAACTCTTATATTTCCACAAAAGATAAAAATTACAAACACGACCGGTTTCGGCG
>WURS02016840.1:0-12120 GCA_011762765.2 Rhinocypha anisoptera | reverse complement strand
CAACACAAAGAGCAACGCATGCGCATAACAGATTTCCCTTTTTATTTTCTATGCGTGCTCCTGGGGCGCTACTGTACTTCTAATTTTAGCCTTTTCTCTATTTTTAATAAATTAATTTTATTATTATTTTTTTATAAATATAAAAAATAAAAGGAAGTACATTGAGAAAAAACAAACAGTGATGTAAAATGTACACATGTACAAACATAAACAAACAAACAAACCAAAAGTACATATTCTACTTGTGTATGTATTATTATCAAATTTTCATAGTTTTTTTACTTTTACTTAGATCAAATTGATCGGCAATCAATCAATTTTTTAAAAGAAATATCTCAGCCCTAGAACCGGTTAAAACGAGATAGGAATTTCAATGACCCATCCAATGTTGGTCTATTGTTCAAGTTCATGATCAATCATTGATTGACAATCAATCAATTATCGATTTCTACTGTAATATCACTTGCAACTCTTCTTATGAATACAGTCATTTCTCTCTATAAGTTATAGATAAATCTTAAACATAAAACATTTAATAGTTTTATAAAATTGGCTGCTTTGTCTGGCAATGTTCGTTACATTCGCATAATTTGAAACATTCTAAGCGTCATGTTAGTTTAGTTCGAAACTAGCAGAATTCATTTCAAAAACAAAACAAATTGATTTACTTCAAAAAAAAGTTTTCAAAAACTATTTGATGGCTTTTGTTTAATAATAAAAAAAGTTATCTAGAGTTGTCAAGTTTTTTAAAACAAAATGATGAAAAAAATTGCGACATGTTTGACAAGCACAATCAAATTGATTAGCATCAATTCAAACTCAAGATGTCGTAATTTGCTATCTATTATTATATTTTCTTGTGTCACACAAATCAATCCTTTTGCGATCAACCTGCACAAGTCAACTTTTTTTCCACACTTATCATAAATAAGTAAATAAAAAAACAAAGCAAAGATGACAACTTACCTTCAAAAGTTTGATGGATGTTATGGCAAAAAATACTTCTTCTTCTCTTGTTCTTTTTCAACGTTACTCAATATTAAAGATAATGATTGCTCTTTTCACACAAGTTTTCACACATACAATGAACAATTTTTCGAGTTGTTAAATCTTTAAAGACAAAGAAGAAACAAGTTAACTAGGTGTCAAATCGAGAAAAATATACTTGCATAATAAAAATTGAATCAAATCTTTCAATTTTGAGAAATGAAAAATAAGTTCAAGAAGTCAGTTGATAAAAAATACTAAATAAAAACACATCGAGCAGGCAGAGAGAAGGTTTTTATACCTATACAATGTATTAGAGAGAGAGGAAGGCGGAGGTAAAAATAATAATCATAAAATCATATATTGATTAGTGTGGTGAAGATGAGGGTGACTTGACATAAAAACTCATTGCTTGATCCACAAATCATTATCATAGCCATCCAAAGTAGTTCTTTACAAAAGCTTCGAGAAATACACAAGGAAATGATGATGCAAACCTAGAGATTTCTTATAAATTAAAATTAGTAAAATAAATAAAAGTCGTTTGTTGAAGTTGAAACAGAAAATAATCAAATCATACATGAACAAAGAGATTGCGAAATATCAAGAAATAACAATAATAATAATAATACTATTAACAAGTAAATTCTACAATTAAAAATTTAGAAAATATTGCTACCAAATTATTACTAAGTGCTTGGCGCAAGTTGAAAATGCAACAAATATTCACACAGGTGTAAACAAAATGCCCCCGTTTTGTCCTTCCCACTTGCCATATCTCTAGACACTATTTAATTACTTTTAAGTTTATTAAATTATCCGTACATACAACAAAACTTGATTAGTTTTGATTAAAGTTGGTGACTTTCCAATATTCTTGACATTTTTGATTTAGTCGATTTAGTGTTTGTGTGATTGATTGAAGGTAAGCGTAGAAGCGTGTAACGTCATCTCAGGAGGGAACGGGTAAAAAAAGCTTTTGTGTGAAGTGCGCCGCTAGCACGTGTTTTGCCGACTCGCTGGCTAGCCTCCTTTGCCAGCACTCTTTCTCACCCTCTCTCACTCTCCCTTTCTTTCTTTGTCACACGGCGCGCCCGGTGCTCCGATCCTGCATTCTGAATTTTCTTTCCTTCTATTCTCATTCATTCTCTTTACCATTGTCTTTCTCATTCCTTATTAGCCTCTAAGACAGAATGGAGACCCCAACCGAACCAATGACCAACGGTGGTGGTGAGTTATCTTCTATATTTTTTATTAATTAAATGTTCAATTATGCCTGGTAAGCATAGGAAAGTGGCTTAAGAAAGCAAAACCCAGAAACTAACCATCCTTTTGTTTTAATTGCCCCTCAAAAGGGAAAGTTAAACTAGTAATTTTTAAATAAGACACCATCAAATTATTAAAATAAAAGTCAAAAATTTAATACTATTGGAGAGAACACAAAATTTTCTTAAAAATTTAAGTCAATATTTGTTCATTACATTTTCTGTCGTAACTCAAAAATAAATAAGTTTTTAAAAACTTATTATCAATTAAAAGAAAGTATATTTTGCGTAGATTATATTATAAAAAAGAATTATATTGAAACTTTATTTCGTTGCAAAATGACAGCAGTTTTTTGTTTTGACCAACTTTCTGAGGCCACTTTCCTATGCTTACCAGGCAATGTTCTTTGATGAATTGAAACTAACCCATTTTATTGTGATTGCGATTCTTAGCTATGAACGGTGATGTGAAAACCAACACCGCCCTTGCCTGTTCCAACTGTGGCTGCCGTGACCTGGTGCCAGTGGCGAAGGAGTTGAACGCGGAGGACATGACCTCCAAGGACTACTACTTTGACTCGTACGCACACTTTGGCATCCACGAGGAGATGTTGAAGGATGAGGTGCGCACCGGGGCGTACAAGAATGCGATCCTTCTCAATCGACACCTCTTCAAGGATAAGGTTGTGCTCGATGTTGGATGCGGCACGTCGATTCTCTGCATGTTTGCCGCCAAGGCTGGCGCTAAGCATGTTATCGGGGTAGGTTTCACACTTGATATTCTCACACCGATATATCAATTTTTTAGATATAATAATTCTAAATTTACAAAGCGCCGTCTTCCTCTTGTAAAAACGACGGCAAAAAATTCGAATTATAACACAAAAATAAAAAGTTAGATTCGAATCGGTTAAGGATTCGAATCAAAACAGTGAAAGTTAGATTCGAATCGGCTAAGCACAGTAGAAGTAGCCTAACTGTTACAGTGCAAAAATGTCGTGAAACGAAAAATTTGACGGAAAACAACGATCCAACTTTATCACGCAATAATATAGAGTAGATAGACATCTTCATAATCAGTAGGCTTGATAGAATTTTTGTTTGAAACAAAATCAAATTAATTTTTTTGATGATGGCTAATTTCTTGAATGAATTTGACAGATCGACTGCAGTGGTATTATCGACATGGCCCGCAAAGTGGTCGAGGAGAATCATCTCTCGGATAAGATCACACTGATCAAGGGCAAGGCAGAGGAGATCGAGCTCCCACCCGAGTACCCGAAGGTGGACATCATCATCTCGGAGTGGATGGGTTACTGTCTCTTCTACGAGATGATGCTCACCACGGTCATCTTTGCTCGCGACAAGTGGCTGGTTCGTTTGACACAAACTAACTTTATTATGCGATATATATTAATAAGAAAGGATTGTTTCAAATTGCTAGGCTGAAGACGGTATGATTTTCCCGGACAAGGCTAACCTCTACTTGACCGCCATTGAGGATCGCCAGTACAAGGAGGAGAAGATCAACTGTGAGTAGTCTTCAAACACTTAATTCGATTCGAATCTAACTTTTGTTGTTGTGAATCGAATTCTTAATTGATCCGAATCTATCTTTTGTTATGATTCGAATATAACTTTCAGTTTTATGAATTGAATTCTTAACCGATTCGAATCTAACTTTCGTTGTTATGATTTCAATCATAACAATTCGATACCAATTTTTTTTGTGTTACACGTCAACTTCTTAACCGATTCATTTCTAACTTTGATGTTAATATTCGAATTCTGATAACTCTTGTTTTGTGCTGTCTCGTAAATTGTACCTTATGTGACATGATGTAATGTGTGATTATAGGGTGGGACGACGTGTATGGCTTTGACATGAGTGCCATTCGGCACGTAGCGATCACCGAGCCACTGGTTGACGTCGTGGAACCTCGACAGATTGTCACCAACTACTGCATGGTGAAGGAGATCGATCTGCACACGGTCAAACTCGAGGATTGTACCTTTGTGGCGGACTTTTCTTTGATTGCCAAACGCGACGACTACATTCATGCCTTTGTTGCCTATTTCTCGGTCGAATTCTCGAAGAGCCACAAACCAGTTGGATTCTCCACATGTAAGTTTAATCTTGTTACTCTCCTAACACGACGTATTTTTCTCTCAAAATTGGTATGCCAAAAAGTTAATCTTATGCGAGAATGAATGAGATAAAATATATCCTTATATATTAATGAATAATGGTCGTGGTTTTCTATGTTCTGTCATTTTTTTGTATTCTCCCATCCACGTTTTTTTACTGTGAGAGTTACGCTACTTTCACTGTGCTTAACCAATTCGAATTCAACTTGCTTTGTTGTGATTCGAATTTGTTACCGATTCGAATCCAATTTTCTGTGTTATAATTCGAATTTTATTCCGATTTGATTCGAATTTTTTGCGTAACCTTTCGAATTATGATAACTTGAGTTTGAACTTGCTTTAATATATATAAGATTAACTTGTTTTGAGCATACCTGTTAAACTTCAATACTCTTTGCGACAGTAATTGTAGGCTAACCTGTGTTTGATGATGTTACTCTAGCACCGGAGCATCCGTACACCC
This sequence comes from Rhinocypha anisoptera, assembly GCA_011762765.2. Lineage (NCBI taxonomy): Eukaryota > Metazoa > Arthropoda > Insecta > Odonata > Chlorocyphidae > Rhinocypha > Rhinocypha anisoptera. The sequence continues at coordinate 7,257 of WURS02016840.1, read as the reverse complement.
ACTGGAAGCAGACTATCTTTTACATTGACGACTATATCACGGTGAACCGTGCCGAGGAGGTGCGAGGCCAGTTCACGGTGGCACCCAACATGAACAACATAGTAAGTGGTCTTGGATGCCAGTGAGCTAATTGCTAAGCTTAACCCCTCTTTTACCCTACCCCTTCTCTTTTTTCTGTAATTTGTGCCTTACACACTAACTAACCACTGACATCCCTACCACTTCCACAGCGCGACATGGACTTTAAGCTCAAGGTGCAACACCATGGTCGTCTCTGCGATTACGAAGATGAGTTTCGCTACAAGATGCGCTAAGATGTGTGTGTGCTCGTCGTGTGTTTCTGCACTCACACCTGCCTCCAACGCGTGTTGACCTCTGACTCTGACACGCCACGTGCCCACTGTGTTTTCTTCTTTTGTTGTCACTTCATGTCACACCCACTCCACACCACTTCTACATCCATTTTATGCTTTTCTTTTTCCCTCTTCACTTTTTCTCTCTCTCTTTTATCCCTTTCACCTCCCAGCTTTCACATTTTTTACTAACCATATAAACTATCTTTTTATTTTCATTATTATTATTATAATTATTATTGTAAAATGATGTTTTGTTCTTAGCCTGAATTGTGAAAATTGCTGTAATATATATCTTATTCTGAAGATTATTTGCGTGTGTGTGAAGAATATTTATATATATTTCAATAAAGCTAGGTTTATTTAAGTTTACAACGTAACAATATATTTTATATTTTAGTTATTGCAATTGTGAAATAAATAAATTTTGTATCATTTCACTTTTTGGATTTCCTCTTGTCAACTAATTAGTTGAAATATTTGTTGGGGAAAACTTGAAGCACTATCTAATTGCTTTTTCGGCAACGTTGCTAGATTACGTAAAATTCTCTGTAATTTGAGCTTTTTTAAATTTTATAAATGGTATAACTTTAAATAGTTTACACAATAAAAGTCCCGATAATTTGCTGACAAATTAGTTGAGGTTAGGTTTTTTATATTTCAAGACATTTCGGAAAACTTGCTTAAACTCGAGCGTTTTATTGTTTTGGATTAACTTATTTCATTTTTTTGTAATATGAAATAATTAGATAATTTAATTAAATTTGGATCTAGAGTAAAACAACCGAGCAAGTAGAGTAAGATAGAGAGAGAAGTAATTTAAGTAAACGAGATGTGACTTTTAATGGTGAAAGTTATATACTCAAATCTCTTTGATTGTTGGAATGGATTTGGAGGTTAATCAGATTACAGTCCAAAAGTTAATCAGGTTACTGCAATAGTATAAATCAAGATTTAACTTAAATTATAAGTGTGTTGAATATATCGTGTTTTGCTTTGATTCAACTTATATACAGTGGAAATAGGAGTCATGGAAATGAGACGTATCGAGTTGTGGGCTCGATTGTTAGAGCCACTTGCCTTGGCAGATGCTCTACGTCTACGAGTGGCGAGCAGTGTGTTTGATGCGGCCGCATTTTGCTTCAAGTGGCGGCTAAATGTGACCGAAGTACACGCACTGTTTTTAGACAACAAATGGGATCTACTCGAATTGATTATCTTCTTGCTACGAGGCTGGTTTTCACACGTCAAGCATCTGATTCTGAGTAGGAAACTCGATAGAATTACTTTGCAATTGTATTGTCAAACAATGCTCTCTGTTGGGCCAGAGTTTTACAAGCTTGAGATTATCAACTTTGTTGCCGATCAAAAAGCGTTTGACTTTATTATGGAACAATTTCAAGTGAGACACACCTTGAGAGAGGTGTCTTTGCATCCGGCCAATCCTCTTGGGTGCATTGCCTTCATGACTAAGTTGTTGCAACAAGTTGGACTCACACTGGTTCGACTCGACTGTCCACTTCTCATCGAATGTCTTCGTCAATCTCATCAAAGCACTCTCAAGTTTCCAAACCTTAACTCAGTGAAATTTCACTACCAGTGGGGAATGGTTGTTGACGAATTGGACAAATGTGCCTTTTTGGCTACTCATTTCATTTCGGATCACCCAAAAGTGCGTTCCCTAGACGTCAAGTGGATCCTCGAACCGAACTTTCCTGAAATCTATCTTCTACTGTATACAGATTTTCTACCCGTATGGATCCTCAAATCAACTCATCACCCAAAAGTTCAACTCACGCTACGTTTCTCGTTCACCTTCTTACCAGACAAAGCTGATGCATTGAGAGTATATAATGAGTTTAACCCCTTTTTACATCAAATCGATGAGTGGGCAAATAGAATTGATCACTTGGAACTGGATTTTCAACAAATGCCTAATTTGACTGATGAATGTCGGAAGTCAATCTGGTTACCTTTTTTTCAAAGTACATCGATTCAAACTCTGATCTTGCGACCTCTTGCAACTGTACTTCCATTCAACGTAAATATTGGATATACCTTTCTCTCTCTCTCTCTCTCTCTCTCTCTCTCTCTCTCTCTCTCTCTCTCTCAAAAATTGATAGAGTTGTCTATTAAGATAAGTGACTGCAGTCTTCTCCCTAAAAGTCTAAACTCTTCATATCCGAAACACTCATATCCAAACTAACAATTCATTTGAACAATAAGTTTATTAGCAATAAGCAAACTTTAAGTCATATTTAAAGTTTTTGGTAATTAAATGTTAATTTAAAAACTTCTTATATCTGAACTTTTCCCTTTTTCGAACCACTCTCAACATTCATTTCAACGTTCGAATATTTAGGAAATACTGTATATCATTTATTAATTGATTAATTGATTATGTTCTCAACATTGATCACTGTTTACAATTGCAGCTTTCCACTTTCAACGCTACACAAAGGACTTTGAAAACCCTAGAACTTGATTTTAGTTATTTGACCAGCTTGTTCCATGTACCAAATCTGATCACTTCGCAAGTAATATACGTGCATTGCATCACCTTTAGCAAGCTTCACTTTAACCAGGACGTATCACTGGATGCTTTCGAAAAAATAATTGCTTTCTTGTGGTCAAACTTGAAAAACTTGAGTAAAATACAATTTAAGCCCATCTCATACGATTCCTATTTCAAATTTCAAGATCTTTACTTACGGGAAGTTGTCGACAAGTACCAAACATCTCTGCTTGAATTAGTACTAGCTAGCAACGCTCCACGACCCTATTTCATCAACACAAATCAAGGAGTGTTTGCAAATCTTATTCCAAGTGGCAAAAGTGGATCTCGAGTAATATACGTCGACTTTGATCGTTTAACTAAAAAAGATAAACAACTATTTCAACAGTTTTTTCAACAAATAGAAGACTGGTCTTACTGGATTCATCTTTTTTAGACAATTTGTTTTGCGAAACACAAATTAGTGACAAAGCCAAGTTGTAAGTTGTAATTTTAATAAATTTTGCAATACAAATACAGTTTGCTCTTTTACTTACCGAGTGTAAGTGTATAAAATGTAAAAGCACTGTGTAAGATACGACAGAAAAGAACAGACACAAAGGTTGGCGAAACTTTTTGCGTATTTCGCATATAACGTATAAAACTATTGAAATTGAAAATACTGTATTAATTACTACTAATTATTTAAATACATAACCAACACAAACAGAGCTTGTCAAGGTGTCACTACACAGGGAATTTAACTTGATTTTGAAAAACTAGACAAATAGTTTTGGATTCTTAAATGTTTATTGCATGTTTAACACTCCGTTTGTAATTGGGGTCAATTTTTGACCCTAAGTTCATATTGAAATAATTCAATCAAAATCAAGTTACAAACTTCAGGTACGCTTAAAGTAAGCTTAAGATGAGTGTTACAAGACTTAAGTTAAGTTAAGCACACTCGGACTCGCGAACACAGTCACCAGTGGTGCCTTCGCGAAACACGAATCCTTCCTTGCAGCGACATCCGGCAAAGCACGCGAAGTTACAAGCTTGTGGAGGGTTGCGGAAGTTGGCACAGGTCATTGGACAGTTGGTGCCACATTGTACGTACTGAGCGTTTGTTCCACACGTCGGCTTTGGCTCTTCCTTGGGCTCTGTGGAAGAAGATCACACAAGGTTAATGTAGGGCTCTCAGCTTAGTCCAAACGTAAATAGAATTGGAAGAAAAATGGCATTCTAGAACCAGTTATGAAGTTGCTTTCGTAAATAAGTACAGTTTTTTTTCGACGTTTGGGTTAAGCTGAGAGTTCTAGTTAATGTCAACTAGTTAGTTTTGCCTTTACTTTTAGGGGGAGAGAAACAGTGGCACGCAGCGAATGGTTGGCTAGTTTTTGTAAAAAAACTAAATTTAAACCAAAATAGACTATATTTTCAAAAAAATTTAAAATCAACTAAGTTTGGGCTAATATTTAAGCCAGTTTTGGTCAAAATTTACTACTTTTCGCTGTGTGGATATCCAGACAGGGCTGGTTTGTCGACATAGTCGCATTGTTGCAGTGCACTTTATTGTTCCATAATTTCATTTGTACAATGGCGACTATGTCGACAAATTGGTTAACCAGCCATGTTTGGAAACTGGACACTGGACAACAACATTGAATCACATTAGATATAATTTTTTGTTAAAACACAAATACAATATGATGATTGATACGTTATCGATTGATATATCATTAATTTTTTAGAAGTATTGCATGAGAAAAGGTCATTGTCATTTCTACCAATTATTGTTTTAAAAATATAAATAAGGATTTGAAAGCGTGAAAGAATTAGCAAATTGAAGATTAACGTTGTTGTTGTTAGTATCGAATTCAACAAGAGGGAGAGATAAAAAGAGAAAAGATGGAGAGACAGAGAGAATTAGGAAATTGGAGATGAATGTTGTTGTTGTTGTTGATGATGGTATATGAGTGGTATATAAGACAAATAATAAAACAAACCTTGATCGAGAGTGAGAGAACGGGCATTGACAGTGATAGCCATCGCTACCATCAACGCAAACACAACCAAAGTGAATGACTTCATATTTTTTTCCTATTCGGTTCACTTCCTTGATTAGTATTATGATTATATTATTATTATTATTATTTAGTATATGTAAATAAAAATATAACTAGAGGGTATCCACGTGAAGTGAGATGCGGATGGTCTGGTGTGAACAGTGTGAGTTCAAGTGTGGGTGTGTGTGGTTTATATATCACATCACATGTAAAACACCCCGAGACCTATCATCATCTCACACACACAAGGGTGTGATAAGTGTTTCATGTAGTTGCTGCAGCCAATGACATAGATCTGATTGTTGTTTTTTGGTGTGTGTGTGTGGTATCTTTTGTCTTGTATTGCAGTTTTCCCCAAGGATTGGTGAATTTGATGGTTGGTTAGTGTTGATGGTGTGTGTATGTGTCAAGTGATGGTGGTAATCGAGATGGTGACGACTTCAATGCGGGTACATAGTAACCAAATGTGGCGTCATGTTCAACACATGGCTTGCCAGAAAAGCTATACTTCAAAAAACCTTGATTTCTAACCTCGAATGACACATTCGCACTGTCATCATTTTATTATTTCATGTTTGTTCAACTGTGCTTGGCAAACATCTCTTCTTTATCTCTCTCTCTCTGTCTCTCTCTCTTCTTTATCTCTCTCTCTCTCTCTCTCTCTCTCTCTCTCCCCTCAATCTACCTTAGGGATTGTTCATGAATCATTCTACTCAAAATTGACAATTTATATGACACCCCTTTTAACTATGTTACGATTTTTAGTCACCAAAAATCAATGTTTGATTTAGAAGTATTAGAAAGTTTTAAACCTTTTTACCTCACACTTAGGCGAGTCACATAATTTATGGATCATCTACCTATATATAAAGCATGTTGTGATGATGTGACAGAAAATAGGGAAAAGTCACAAAACTTATTTGAGCTCCACCAGATGGCGTTGTACGAGACCATAAAGTTCGTTGTGACAGGGCAAAAGAAAAGAATTATCGCAAAACGTTTTTATTTTCCGCTGTGCTGAATAACAATTGAATAACCCTCTCTCACCCCCTTTTATTTATTCTCATTTTTTCTCTAACTCACTCTTTCGAATGATCTTTCTCGAAAAATCTTCTACATATCTCTTATATTCAATATTTCTCCTCATCTTTTATATCTTTTACTTTTTCTCTCATTTCTTTATATTTTCATATTTGTTTCTTTCAATCTCTCTATCATGGTTTATCTTTCTTGCACATTCATATGATGTAAAAAAAGCACAATGGGTACTTTATAGTCTAAAAATCTGATAAAGGTATGCCCAAGTCGAGAGATACACTTGTACATCTTGTCACATTGATGCTGATAGTACATTGTCTAAAGCATGCAAAAAACATATCAATAACCTTAAGTGTACTTGAACTTTGAAATGCTTAAACAACAAATACAACAAATAGTTTTTGTTTATTAACATAAAATATGAAGTCATTAGCATATTAATCTTTGAACTATATCAAATCATGACTTTTATTATTATTATTTTTGTTTTTTAAATATTTGGCACCGAGAATAACGACAAAAAATAATTTTTTTTAAATCAACACACACAATTAGAAAGTATTTCCGAATGTGGTGGCAAGAGGTCAAATCAATTATAGAAAAATAAAGAGAAACCCAGAGTTATATCACATATATAATAATTAATAATATATAATAGAGCAAAATAAATGTCTTTTGTTTGCCATGTGTTAGTTTTGAATAGCGGTAATCTGAACGCCGTCATCGGAGAGTTCCAAATCGGGTTGTTGCGGTGAGTGATGTTGTTGATCGGATACGGTTTCCGTGGTAGAAGCCGCCGGTTCGAGACACTCCGCCTCGGGTACACAGTCACCCGATTCGCCCTCCCGGAAGACGTAGCCTTTCTTGCAGTCACAACCGGAAGTGCAGATCAATGGACAAAGAAGTGTTCTCTTTGATGGATGACGCACGTGCTCACATGACACTGGACACGTGCTACGGCACTGAACACTCTCCGCGTTGCGACCACACTCGTGCATTGGCTGAAGGTCTAGAATGGGCCAAAGAACCAGTTGAGTTTAAATTGAGTTCACTCCAAGCTTTATAAAGTCACAACATATTTTAAGGTGGTGTTCTGGTATGATTATAAGATAGTTTTGTTGAGTTCTGATTAGATTAGGTTAGTTGAATGATAGATGTTAACACTCGGATAGGTTTTAGGGGTCACTTTCGACCCAAGGCATTTTCAAAAATTTTTTGGCATATGAAGTCGTTGACCGAAAAATCTGAATTTTTTCGACTTTTCCTGAAATTTCATGTAGAATTTTATAAAAAATAAAAGAAAGTT
>WURS02016819.1:0-12122 GCA_011762765.2 Rhinocypha anisoptera | reverse complement strand
GGGGGGGGGGGGGGGGGGGGGGGGGAGAGAAAGGGACCGAAAGAGGGCCTCGCCAAACACGGGAAGGCTTCCCTGAAATATTAAACTTTGCAATTCATCAACTCTCCCAACTCCTGCTTGCGCTCTTGCAAACGGAAATGTAACCAAGAGTAGTAGCCGGACTGAGTGCCAAGGAAGAAAACACCGTGGCGATTATCCACCTGAGCTCTCACCAAACGAACCGTTTTTTTTTGGAGTTCGAAGCGACGAAATCACCCAAAAAAAAGGATACACCAGGTGGAGGAAGTAAGACTTGATGAAAGGATATTAAGTTCCCTCACAATTCGAAGAGCTGTAGTCGCGAGATGATATCGGGGACTACGATTTCCTCTTCCCCAAGCGACGACGCCCCGAAAGTTAAACATATTTTCCAGTCGAGAGAGACGATGTTTGGACTCCAGTTGGTTGAATACTCGAAGCCCCCCCCCCCCCCCCCCCCCCCCCCCCCCCCCCCCTCCTCCCCCCCGGCACCCCCCCCCCCCCCCCCCCTGTTATGACTGCAAGTTGAAGGAAGCAGAAACCTCCCTCGGCCTCCCACGCTCCTCGCCTCCTTCACCCACATCAGGCAATGTAAAACGCTAAACCCTTTTTATACCACTTTCCCCTCTCCCTCCACTCCCATTCCTTCCTCTACGTCATAGGACCTCTTTCCTCCTCCCGCCCCCAGCCAACCTCTATCCCCTTCTACAACTGTGTGTCAATTGGGCTGGGGGTGACTACTGCCGAGGGGTGACCCCATAACTCTCCCTCTCCACACCTTCCTCGCTTTAAGCCATTTCTCTTTTAACTTTTAAATTCATGAAAGTGCCTTCATCCGTGCATCCTGATTTAATTATTAAAATCTTCAGTAGTCAAATCCTCTGGTTCGTACGGCTCAGCGCTTACTGCATCATTTTTTCCCTAAGGGAACCTATTTGCATTTTTGCAAAAATGTATAATTACTCACTCGGCCGGCCGGATTATCCCGGGGTTACTGCCGAAGGTTACTGCTCGTTGGATGCCCACCTAGGGCATGGCTGTTATTCGTCCAATATGGGTTTCCTGTGATTTTTTGTGTTGCTAAATGTCCATAGTCGTCGTCGTACCCATGAACACAAATATTTCGACTAAAATTACTCACCATTTAATGAGACACAAGATTTGTAATTCCACATAAATATATTTCTCTCACGACCTAGGTTTCGTTGCAATGCAACATTTCCGTCATGCATAATACCTTTGCAATGCAACATCATCAGGACCTAAGTTTCGTTGCAATACAACAGCTACAACATCACAACTATTTCCTATAAAATTAATTACTCAATCATTGGACTCGTCTCTTCATAGGCTGGACCGCAATTAATATGAAATATCCGTAATAGTCTGTCGCTTGGTCGATGCTGGTATAAATTATTTATTATTTTTCTCACATTTATTCCATGGCAGATTACTTTTACAGTGCAACCGAACGGCAATTCCTTCTATTCCAACCTTAGATCACTTATTATTTTCTTCGTCTTTTGTGTCCCTGTTCATTCATTACTGCCAAATAATGTTTTACTCTAAAATTTTTATCCGTATAAACATTTTCGTCATATCTGATCTTGTTCTGCAGGTTTTTGAATTTTTAATCTTCCCTTTCAGTCGATTATCTCAAGTCTTCCTTTTTGGAAATTTTCTATTATCTGTATTTCCTACATTTGTTATCTTTGCTTCTACTATTTTCCTTCCTAATTTCAGGTTTTCCTGGAAATTATTTAATGGTTTTAAGTTTCTCGTTAAGGGGTTCACACTCATAAATACTTTCTCGCGTTATCCCCGCTTCGGTAAATCATGCTCACTTGGTTTTCTTGTCTTAACAGTGGGCACAGATACGATTTGCTTTGCTAGGTTAATTGGCGAAACAGGATGATAAAAGACGATCCTTCTTCTTCGAAGCATGTGAGTTAATTTTCTGCCATTTGAATATTCCCTTAAAATTTTGAAGGTCTTAGAGAAGAATAGAGAAAGAAATAATTTGGATTTTCATTTATTATTATTAGTGTTATTTTAAGTCTGGTTTAGTTATTAGACACTTCAGACCAAATCGAAGGGTATCTATAGATGGAAGGCTAGGAGAAAGTTTAGGCTCATAAAAGTCTTCAAAAATATGTTTCAAATTGTAAATTTACACTCATTTTAAGCTGTTGTTACTGTCAAAGCACCTTTCTTTTATCTATGATTTTCGGAGAAAAATACTCCTACATACTACTCCCACACTTATACTTTTGATGATCTAATTCTGCTATAAAATATTTTAATTATTAGCAACTTGGTAGATCCTATGATTAGTGAAATTTTAATCGCGCTGGTTCATAGACTAAATTACTGCGAAAATTGAGATTGCGGTTCAACCTCTCGGAATTCTTGATGATTTCATGTAGGTTCTTTATGTGGACGGTTTATAAATGAATGTTTTAAGGGATCAAATGAAATTTATCATCGTGTGATTATATCTGAAACTTTTGTGATGGATCTCATTTTTCGGGAAATGTCTCTCATATTCCGTGGAACTCTTTTTTGAAGAGGTCCGAAGTGGGTCCGAAAAGATCGTACGACGACTTACTAACTAATTTCAGTAAATCTTTTTCGTGCGAGTCGTTATCATTTGCTCCCCCTCCTCAACTCAGACCTGACCTGATTACGGCACACATTCCACATTGCCTGTAATCAAGGAAACCCCTCTTTCCCACCCCTATCCATCCTCCAGAATGCCTAATCGTCCTCCTGTTGTCGCAATAAACAAAACTGAAGCAAGTTCACCAGTTTGTTCAAGTGGTAAATTTGAAATGGGCGATTGTCGTTTACTTTGTCGGCATTCTGCCGATGAGAGGCGAGGACAAAAAAAAGGAATGCATTCGAAGCGTGGAGCGAGTCCCGTGGACGAAAATGGAACGCATTAACGTCGTAGGAATTCCAACGCGCTCACGGCTTGGCTCTCGGAGTTGGGTGCGTCAACTTCGGAGGGATTAATTCAGATGCACTCTCCCTCGAAACTCATTCTCGCCGTAATTGCCACCACCGGACAATCGTCAACTTGATGTGTCCTCCGATAGATGTTATTCGCACGCACCGAATCAAGTTTCACACCTAACAGCACTCCACAATGGCAATGAGTGACTAACTTGTTAATTTTTCGAGTGACGCGAATCCTCGATTTCGCACTGACCAGAGTGGGATCGACTCCGGTCGCCGAAGAAGTATCTTCCATCGACCAGTTTATAGATGTCAAATTAGAACCATAAATTTAAGCACTTCATAGTTTTTTTTTCAAGGGCAAAAAGAGTTGAAGGTTAATCGATAATAGCCTCGTTATGTGAAAACCAATTCTTGAATGATTCAAAAATGGAGGTATTCTTTTGGCGAGATACGTTCAACTGGATTTTTTCTAGCCTCTACCAAGAAAGGATAAAACAGAGTAAATCATTATAATACTATTGAAACCTTAGGAAAATACTTAAGTTTGTATTCCAAGTATTAAAAAAATATGACGCGCGAACATTATTTCCAAGGCTAGTTATCAGACGACAGATTAGCCCGCCAATATATTAACCAAGGGGTTGCATTTACTGGAATCGATTTAAGATGCGTTGCTGGAGAACAAGGCCCTCAGTAGCCTAGTGTCGAAAGAGGGGTTAAACATTAAAACAGGTAGCCAAAAGTTTGTTTATGCAACGTGCAACGTAGAGCAGCTAGATTTGTGAAATATCGTTATGATCTACGTAGTAGTGTAGCGATGTCACAGGAGGAATCAGGATGGGAACCGCTCGTTCAGGTTGAAATAAAGGTCAAATATGTTGTGCAGATTTCAGGCAGATCACCAGAAAAGAGGTTAAAGACACATTACAAGACCCTTGCTACTACCGTAGGTCAGATCACGTACATACGAGTTTAAGATTCTGGTACAGGTTTTTTCCCGTCATCCTCCCATTTTTACAGGTGGAATTTGGATGATTCTAATATAATTTATTCAAGATCTGTATTAAAAAAGATCAATCTTTTCTAATGCGGATCTTAAGTAAGCTATAGTCACTCTAATGTCAATGTTTCTAACGATTATTCATAAGAGTAATTCACTGTCTCAGGCGTAGTGGTACGGAATCTGCTCAGCATTTTGAAATGAGAGAAACACTTGGTAATTTCACACAAATATATTGATGTGTTAAATACGACTTATGTCTCGACCAACCCCCGAGCTCCATTAAGGTCGAGAAACCACCTCATTGTTTCCACAGGTAAGGGAGTTAGTCATGCGAGAAAATACATAGATAATAGGGGAAGAACTCCGGTTTGGACCTTGCATATTGTAACGGTATTTGTAGTTGTTTTCATGCATGTTGGTAGTGAACAGTCAAACTTTGTCCCGCATGATGTGGATGATGTTTTGCTATTTTATTTTGCTTGCAAGTGGCTTTATTCTTTGCATAATATGTCGCCTAACATTTGCATTTGGGAGTGCATTAGAATATTTGGTGGTGGCTCACTCCCTGCCACACGTCCTTGAGGTGGCTTGTAGGGTAATACGTAGAAGTAGAAGTACCTAAAATCAGAGAGATTGATTGTAGATAGGATATAATTAAAATATATTTTTTTCTTCGCACGATTAGAGATTAAAATAAACACGAACGATGGGGCTACCTCGAATTGGTAGTGTATATCTGCAGTTATATTGCATTCATGCAAAAATAATGTAATTTGACATTGCTCCAGAATGAATGTAATTTGTTCTGTTACCGAATTGCTCCAAGTAAGTTGTTTCTTATTTGGCCAATGGTCTTGAAACTTTGCACGTGGGTATACGTGATTCATGGTAACTCATCTACATCTACATCTACATCTACATAATACCCTGCAAGCCGCCTCAAGGGCGTGTGGCATCATCCTCATCCACTGCCACACATCCTCGAGGGGGCCGGCGGGTTTTTCATAAACGCAGATGTGTATACATATGCATGGTTATATAATACATGTTTACTTTCATATTTTCATCCTTTAATTTCTGTTGTTGTTGGCCCACCCCCCTTCGTCATTATTCCGAAATCCCCCCTGGATTCCTAACTTTACTATCATAATTACCTTTTGGAATTTTGAATGCCGTATCACGTCGGCTATATGTGTAGAGCTCGATGAGCGGAGGGATTTTTATGCGCCCCGTAACACACGAGTTTGCATCCAAATTATCCTTTATTCGTCCCCATATTTTTTTCTCTTTGATGCACTTTTTGTCGGGCGGGTGCTGGAATGTTCAATACGGAGATTATTGAATTTTTGCTCTGTGCGAACCGGGAAATGTAATTTCGCGCATTAATCCGGTTCGGGAGATGGGATGAGATAATGCGAGGGAAGTTTGCCACCGTCGATGGAGTTCGTCGAAGGAAGAGAAGGAATTAATGGGTGAAAATTCATAGATGCGAGAAGGTCGGATAATCATTGATGACTTGGGTATTTGCAACGCGAAGCATGTTGAAGTTCGGAATAATTTTGCTCCCAGAGATAAAATTATCTAAGGCCGGGGATGTCTATAAAGTAATGGACGGGGAACACGAGTTGGGTGGAAACGGCGGACTTCCACCGGGATACCAGTCAAAAATTGTGACAGCCGTTCCTGTGATACAGTGGTTCATTTCTGTGGAACCATCTGGCGGCACTTGCTTGTGGAGGCGAGGATGAGGTTCCGTCGGACAGTTGGGTGAGGCGATGAGGGTGGAGGAAGCCCTAGTCGGGCCGCTATAAATGACGGCAGGGTGCGGATGATGGATGAGTGTGGGAAAGATGCTTCCACCTCGGAGATGGGCTCTTTCCCTGCACCGGAAAGGGCCAAGTTCTCTGATATCCGCATCGAATTTTCTGTTTAAGATGTTATAAATTAATATCAATACCTATCCTAGGGTATTATTTTGTACGGAGGAACGGGAAATCGCAATTTGTCATGAGAGTTGACGCAGGGATATACAGAACGGAGGAAGATGGGATCGGGTTTACGGTAAAAAGGGTGATGCTGATACATTAAGGTAGCATTTTTTACTAACTTCTCAGAAAAGTAACTTTTTGACACGTGGGAGAGTAGGACAAGAACTTTGACATCCTTCCACGTGCGGTTTTATAGTTTCGCCTCTTAATGTTGCACTTAGGAAAGAGTATCCTATCGTCGACGAAATGAATCTGACGATAAAATAAAACCGCCTAAAGGAATATTTTTCTTATATTGCATTTTCTGACCATGCAGCCCCCATAAATCGTAGCCGATTGTGTTCTATAATTTGGAGGCTGGTGAGGGAAAAGGCGGCGATGTAAGTTAATTAAGAGTTGCTAGTCGAGAGAAAAAAGAAAAACCAGTTAGTGTTTATGAAGTCATTAGTGCAGGTGATGTATACAGGAGATTTGTTTGGCATGATTTTATATGCCTAAATTAATAAATAACAAAACAAAACTTTTTATTTATAAAACTTCTTGGCGCGAGTAAAATTTCTAAGTAAACTGCTTATCTAGGTTTGTAGCTAAAAAGGTGTTTCAAATATTTTGATGAGGAATGGTGCAGGAAGTCGTTTAAAGTCTTTTTTGACTCTGAATTTAGACGGAATAAATGCCCAAAATTCCACCTATTTGAACAATTATTCCTTTCTTCGGCGAAAACTATTACAACGGTTTAGTATGGTAATTGATTCTAACTATATTTTCCACAGTTTTGTGATTCTTTTTTCGGAAGAGCGGGTGTAATCAAAATAGACTGGCTACTAATTGTATCCCTACGACCTCATTTCAATTTAACTATGAGCATCATTAGAGGTTGTGGTCCACGCGGAAAGTTTAAAGCGCTAATATTATTTCCTGTTTATGGAAACTTGAGTTTTCCCCGTTTCCGATGAGAGATTTTCCAAGCAAGGCAAACTCTTACTTGAGTTTTATAAGATACATAAGCAACACCTACCCTCCTGCTGAAGATTATTTCAAAAAAAATACCATTCCAGACTTACCTGAATCGTTTGTTCATCGTCATATTTTAATGTTAATGTCTTGCTTAATGTTTTAATGTTTAATGTTTTAATGTTAATAATGTCATTTATTAATGAAAACACCTTGCTTTCCACTGAAAATATTTATTCACGTCTAGTTTTGCTCACACTAACTCTGTAGCATTATCAAGTGATAATGCTACGAAGTTAGTAGCGAAACTAGTCGTGAATAAATATTTTCAGTGGTAAGCAAAATGTTTTCATTATTACATGTTAGACTTCCACAAAATATTCTTCTATCAACTATATGCTAATATCTTAATTTCTTAAAATCCGTTATATTTGAAATTTACATCCTGAAAATGCTACACATTTAATAATTTAGGAATGCGTTGGATTCGACATTATACCCTTATGAAAGTGTCACAATTATTTTGAGGGTCAAAGAACCTACTGCAGTTCCCACATGAATTTTTATTTAACACGACCATGGTTTCGTGTCAGGGCTACATCATCGGGTGATCATCATCACTGCTACGAAACCATGTTACCGTGTTAAATAAAAATTCCCCCGTGAAAACTGTAGAGAGGTTCCTTTACCCACAGTATGATTGACCTCCACAGAGTCCTGCTTGATACAGTGTCGTACAGTGTTGCTTCATTCATCATCTAGTCACCTAGTCACTCTCTTGTTCCGTGGTGTTTCTCTTATCATTTTTGACCGCAGTTTCTACTCAATCCTCTGAACCGGCATCCGCCCCCGTTAAATAATATTTTTGCATTCATTCGTTGAAAAACTCTCCACCAATTTCGAAGGAGACATGGGAAGATAATTGTATAGTGTACACTATACACCGATCCGATAAGTGTACACTACAGTACACCGATCCGGAATATTCCCAACATTTTACGACTTATTTTAATCATGAACACCACAAAAAAGTGAGGACCTAGTCTTTATTTAAACTTGACATGAAGAGACCGTGTGTGTTGCGTAATGTAAAAGGTTTACTTTGAAAGAGATTTAAAAAATCACGAACACGCGCAAATATTCACGAGCGATCTACTTTACGGTGACGGATATATCTGATGAAATCCTGTACAAGGTCACGACTCTCAAATGACCACTGGGAAATGATGTTGACGTTCGTTTGACACTCGACGTCTTCCCCCATGCAAAAACCTCAGTTGTTGGGGGAGTTAAATGATGGGAATCATGGATGGTGCTATTTTATACTGATGCTTCCGAGTTGCTTAGTTCCTGTGGGATCTGGACCTACTCCCTATCTCCCCCTTGAAGAAGCCCAAGGACGACCACCCAATCTCATCTCGACTCACTACCACTCCAGTATAATTTGTCGTTTGCATTATTACGAGGAACCCCATTTGTAATATTATCATAAATGTTATTCTCAATGATGATCCATGACTTTCATGCCAAATTTAATACTCTATCACTGAATATCGTCGATGACTTTTTTTCGTGTGGTGATTATGTTTTTTACAACTGATACGAAAGCCGGATCCAGGCCGAGGTGAATAATGTTCATTCGCTATGCAAAGCAAAATCATTACTTTCTCATTATTCAGCTTGGTTTTCAGGTGAATCCGACCATTCATATTATTCAGTGTGACAGGCAAATGCACTTCCGCTCGTTTCGTAAAAATGGCGTTTCTGTCCGAGTTTATCATCGGATTGTTTGATGTCGTTTTTCACTCGTCCTAAGTGGATTTAATGACCTCCCTACTGTAATTTATGATATTCTAATGTTACAATTGACACGGGCCTTCTATTTTTTGGCCAACGCCTTGATTGTGTGTGCTTATTATAGTTTTATTTTCTCTAATTTAATATTTATGGTGAGCTGGTAAGTTTTCCTTACTCATATTGAAAGAACGATAACTGTAGAATTATTTTGAGACTTATTTCATCCACGTTTTGATCGACAGTAGGTCAAAAATGAATACTATGTACTTAAAACGTCATGTTTGCACTATAGCTACTTCAATCGTTAGTGATTTTAAAGTGGCTCAGTTTTAAATGATGTGATTTTCAGTCCCTTTTGACTTTCTCCGAAACCTTTTTTAATCGATAATTCCATCGAATTCCATATGCTCACCATTTTTAAAAATCAATAATTCCATCAAATGCCATATGCTCACCATTTTTTACTTTTGCTCCACCATGTGATAACGTCACTTTGTGCTGTGTGGACCCCAATCTCTCTCCCACCCTCTTTCTCTTCTCCCGTCTCTCCTTTCCCAATTTCATCACCCCCGCCCCTATTCCGGCACTCACCCATCCACAGGGCTCCCCTTCAATTTCCGCATCACCGATTTGCTCTATCCCTCCACCCTCTTCCACCCTCCCCTCCCCTTCCTCCATTCGACCCGCAATCTTCCGATTCTAACCAGCGTTTCTCTTTTCTGCAAGAAGCCGAAAAGGTCTCCCGAAGACGACTTTCTTTCCCTGCGCTCCTCCTTTTGATCCTCTCCCTTCTCCTCTCCACCCTCTCATCCTCCTACACCCTGTGCTTCACCCAAATTATCGCAAGCTCTTTAATCTGCTCTAGCCACTTAGTATATCCCTTTCCTCGCCATTTCTCTGAGAAAATATCCCTTTCATTTTGGCGGGCCATGCATTTCGGTCGACGACCGGAATGGTCTGCGCTGGAGGATGTGGGCGAGCTCTTACGGGGAAAGTATTTTCCTTGCCACATACGCACACCCTCGCGCACCCGTGCGCTCACGTGAAATTGTAGGAATACACACCCCGTGTACACCATCGCACCAGACTAATACTAGCAAGCGTGATGACGCTCGTGTGTTCGCACGCGTGTGTTGACACTAGCCGCGGGCCCTTCCCCTCGGGATCCCCCTTTTTTTTGTCCTCGCCATTAATACGCGACACCTTCGCGTCACGACGCTGAGACGTTTTGCGTTCACTCCCGCAAACATTTGCACGAGTCGAATGGCTTCCTCTCAATCACGATTATTCTCACCCCCCCTTCCCCGCGATTTTCAAGGGTGAGATTACCCGGGACCCCTCGCTTTCCCAAGACGCTAAAGTTAATTTCAAATCATGCACAATAAACGATGATTATATGGCTCAGGAGTGAACTGAAATTGATTTCGGTCCCCTTATAAGCCATCATGGAGTTCGTGGTAGCCCAGTGGGTAGAGTGGTTGGCTCCTGACCGGGGGACCCGGGTTCGAGACCGGGTGACGTCCTTCCGGACACCTCCAGCTAAACCCAAGCTGGTACCACATCTTCGTGGGAAACCACATCTTAGTGGGAAACCACAGACGGCACAGGGAAATGAACTGGCCCCTTTATACACTGATGTGAGAATTTCCACACGCCGTGGGCTTAGTACTAGGCGAGCTCTACCCTCACTAAACATACCAACCTTCGGGTTGATCACTGTGGGTATAAGTCATTACGGTCATTGAAAAAAGAATTCCGAATATGCAACCCGAGTAAATCACTGATTAACTAACGGAGGAAATGAAGCTAGATTGAATGCTTCGGAAGGTGGTGCCGTTGTTGATAAAAAAAGATGTATTTTGAGGCAGGAGAGTTTACTCTTAGTGACCTTAAAGGAAGTTGTTGGTGCGATGAAATGTTTGCCACGGAATGAAGTAATGGAATCCTGTGTCTGGGAAGAGTACAGTGGATAGCAGAGAAAGTCACACGCCTACTAAATGCAGAGATCTTCAGGGTTGGAAGTAGTGATGTCGAAAAACTCAACGCGACATATAACAATAATAATGAAATTTCCTTATTGGGGATAGATTGAGACTAAATGTCCCTTTTTGCATCCTAACTCCTTGTCACAAATATAATGTTACATGAAAGTAATGTGACAGTTTTTACAAAATAAAATAATAAAATAGGATAGAAATTATACTATAATTATTTACCGTGTAGAAAAATATTTACAAATGCGTAGGAAAAACGTAAGAATAGTTTAATATAACACTCTTACATAGTCCGAACGAAAAAACTCACTGCAGGAAAACACCCACACAAGAAGGGGGGTGCGAAAAACCTGCGAAAACCTACTGATGGAATAGCTAATGTGTAATAATGACTTTGTAAATTATTATAGAAACATACACTAACATATATATATATATACATACATACACAAAATTACATACCGATATAATAAGAATAATAGACTATAATAATAATGATACCTATGTACAAACATACCGTTTTATAACATAAAAATTATAAATATAAAATAATAAAAACATGTATACCGGCATACATATATACACACAACCATTCACACAGAAGTACACACAACCATACAAACAACGATTCGCACAACGATACAACCAGTCACTCATTCATACACCCGACCATAAACATACGCACACACACTATTTAGGATATAGAATTTATTCTCTTCTCAGAAGCAGGGAGAAGATGTGATACTCACTTGTATTGGACTTAAAGATATTGGAGAGAAAGCTTTCGAGGGGACCGTTTCATGACAAGAGTTTTTCTAGGTCGTCACGTCTTATCTTGATGTCGAAAGACGATGGTTTCGCCGGTATTCCAGTTTGCTTCTTCAAGTTGACATGAAGAAGACGACTGGAACATCGGCGAAACTGTCATCTTTCGACACGAAGACGCGTGATAAAAATCCCTAAAAGATAATAGGCTTTCTCTTAGGCTTAAAAATTATTTTTTTTTATTCGTAATTAAGGGCTATTGTCGCGTGAAATCCTAAAAAGGCAGGAAAGGTGGATGGGTTGTTGAATGCTGTAATGGAAGGAATCTTGTTGGGTTAATGAGGTAGAGATAGAAAGAGAATATGAATTTATGATAGAATGATAAGTTGTAGGAGGTATGCAGAGATGACGAGGGATCGAGTTAAGATGAAAATGGAGAAGGTGAGAAAATGAGGCCCATCAAAACTTACCTTAACCGGTACATTACTCTTCAATTAATCAATTTATCTAATAATTCTTTATAACAGCGATTCTTATGCTTTCTGCCTTTCGAAAACCTTAAAATATCTACATCTACATAATACCCTGCAAGCCGCCACAAGGGCGTGTGGCAGGGGGTTAGCCACCACCATACATTCACAT
>WURS02016808.1:0-12122 GCA_011762765.2 Rhinocypha anisoptera | reverse complement strand
AACACCCTTTCCCCTCCCCCACCCCCCTCCCCTCTCCCCCTCCGGGGACCCGGAAATACCCCCTTGGACGGCCCCCCTCCCCCCCCCCCCCCCCCCTCAAGAAGCTCGCGTAAGCACACCAAATCCCATTCACCATCCCAGTGAGCTTATCTCGTCGCTTGGGCTAATCCTAACCCTCCTTCCCTCTTCTCCGCCACCTTCAAAGGATTCCAACCCTCTCTCCCCTCCCAAAATCACACCTCCGACTCGTTTACGTATGTTTCCTTACCCCGTGTCGACAGCTACGATGCGTCACTATACGTTGCGATTTCGTCCCACTTGGTTAACCTGCGTTTCCTTTTCTGGTGCATCTGTTTCTCTCTCTCTCTCTCTCTCCCTCCAGTCGTCTACGTCTACGTAATACCCTGCAAGCCGCAGCAACGGAGTGTGGAAGGGGGGGTGGAGCCGCCACCAGACATGAATTGCTGCAAATATTACAAGTCGGTCACAGAGAAAGAAACAAACTTACATGCAAACCATTTATTGACAAAACATTATTCTTGACACGCAGGAATAATGTCAAGTTACATATACCACAGTATCCAACACGAAGGTTGGTGTTTTAAGTGAGGGTAGAGCTCACCTAGTACTAAGCCCATGGGGCATGTAGAAGAAATTCACACATCAGGGTAGAGGGGCTAGTTCCTTTCCCTGTGCCTTCCCACGAAGATGTGGTACTCGAAAAATCACTCAGCTTGGGTTTATCTGGATGTGTTCGGAGGGTCGTCACCGGGTCTCGAACCCTGGCCCCCGGTCAGTAGCCAAGCACTCTAGCCACTGGGCTGCCACGACCTCAAATTGCATATAATTACATAAAAAACACTGAGGAGGGCGTCACTTGGTGGAATTCCATAATGACAATAATAAAAAAATTTTGGTTTTGCTTGGATGTATTTCCGCAGAAATTCTGCGGAAATACATCCAAGGAAAGCCAATAATTTTTTTATTATTGTCAGCACATGTAATTAACCTACATGCAGAATAACTACAAATCATATACACTATACCTTTCATGGCTAACCCTAGGACCACGTTTATTTTTATCTATGAACGTGCGGGAAAAAAATTATATATATATATATAATTTATATATATCCCTTCCGTAATCTATTCCCTGATTTTACTTGCGTGATCTGATTCACCATAATATGATGGGGTTTGTAATATGTCTTTAACCTCTTCAGTGAAAGTAAGCATTGCCTCAAATTTACACAATAACTTTAACCTATATTTTAGCCTACGATCAACGAACAGCTCCCAACCCAACTCCTTCAATGACATCACCACGCTGCTTCGCTAATCACATATCTTCGCATATCTAGCTGCTCTACGTTGCACTCGATCTAATTCCAAAATCCTGCCTCATTAGGGTCCGATACACTCCCGGCATACTCAAATTGCGGCCTAACTAATGAAAAAATACCAACGCTCTTTTACCTTCTCATTACATTTCCCGAGGATAATTTTTATGAACGCTAACTTTACCACAATATTCAACCCGAAGGTCGGTAGGTTAAGTGAGGGTAGAGAGCTCACCTAGTACTAGGCCCACGGCGTGTATGGAAATTCACACATCAGGGTATAGAGGGGCATCAGTTCCTTTCCCTATGCCGCCCGTGGTTTCTCACGAAGTTGTGGTACCCGGAAAATCACTCAGCTCGGGTTTAGCTGGAGGTGTCACTGGGTCTCGAACCCTGGTCCCCCGGTCAGTAGCCTAGCACTCTACCCACTAGGCTACCAAGACCTAAACTATTTATTTGCCATTCCACAAATTTCCCAAATAGGCCGTCTCCAGTACAGATCCTTATTTTTCGTTACGCGCATATATAAATATTTATCGTAGTATACGTAAGTTAAATTTGTTCCTTCATTGTTTCAACTGAACTGGATTGAGGTCCGGCAATACCGGGACTCATCTCAATGCGACGGGTGTTGTGAGAGGCAGCCGCAGAGGTCACTGTACGAAATCATTGCAAACATTTTTGGTATAAGGCATTAGAAATATAGGGGGATGTTGGAAAGACGAAATTTGGACAAAATACAGCTCAAATTGAATAAAGGGAAGGGAAGCGTACTAGGACTTAGGGGGATAAGTAGGGGATAGTGGGGATTAGTGGAAGGATAGGTGCACAATAGAACGTGGCGAATTCGTGCAACAAATTACATTAATGGTGGAAGCGTTAATATTAATGGGTTGTTGGAATGAAGGTAATTTATATATTAATTAATAACAATCGTAATGATATCGTAAAGAGAGTTTAAAGTAAATATATTGCTGTGATATTTTTATTACTACGAAATTATTTTCTTTTGTTTGGAAAACTCAAAAGACTAGTCTTATTTATTCTAGTGAATCCAGAAATTTCAACTAGCATTGAAATATATTTCAGCAAATTTCATAATTGATTGTTCATCATCTAGTTATAGAGTAGGTATCAAAAACCACTACATTTAAAAAATTACACTCGATCATCAGAAGTTTGTCTGATGAACCACAATCATAATAACAAAGAAACACTGACATAATAATATGATAAACAAGAATATATTGGTAGAAAACAAAACTTTTTATTGTGCCTATTTTTAAGAATATATATTTTTTAATACCCGTGTTCAAGACGAATAGTTCATAAAATGGAATCAAAGTGGCATGCTTCCAATCAGGTGCATATTTTATAATTTTGGTGGCCCATAACGTGTAACATTAAACAAATGCTTTTGCGTCATTCTCCGTTTATTTAGGCGTCTAGCGTCACTTATTTTTTTATTCGACCAGTAAAACGTAGGTTCTTAAGTTTTATTGCAATCGTAATTGAAGTCCATATTTCATTAAAACGTCATATTTTTGCTTAATAATGAATGTTCATTATTATTTTCTCATCTTCATTCACAAGTATTCTTGGGTTTTATTGGATTATTTATTTTCTTTTTCCAACCTTTTCATATTCTGAGCTTAAACCCATCAAAAACCATTGAACTACTTATAGAAAATCAAGCTTGCGATGCCAGATGTTTTTACAACATTCTTTCGTGCAAAATTTCTAACCACCTATCAAATTTTATCGTCTTCTCTTTCCTATATATTTTATCTCAATTCAGCGAAGATACAAATTTGAAATAATAGATTATGTACATTTTGTTACACAATATGATTTTCCTCCTTGTATACTATTGATATTTTGTACCGACTTAATATATTCATGCTGGTGCGCAACTGAAATATGTTTAGTAAGTCGCTTAAGAATAAACTGCTAAATAAAATGCAGTCGCCCAAATTTGAATCTACGACCTGTTGCTGTTCGTTTTAGTTCACTCATTGGACGCAGATCGCGCTGTCAACAGCTCATTCTAAAATCCCGAAGTAATACATCACAAAACTTACGATAGAGGCCACTACGGTCATCCATTGTCACATGGAGGCATGGAGGCGCATGGAGGTAATGGAGGCATATGAACGTTGTCATTTGTTATCGTAGCGTGTTCGTTTGTAAAAATTTCGAAGTATGGTGCATGTAGTGGGTGGCGTATAGAGTGATTTTTGTTTTTTATTTAACCACCGTAATATTTCATCAGGTTTTTCGAAATAATATGTCAGTATGATTGACAAACGAACGTTAAATAATGAGGTATTTTTTCTATTTGGTCTTTTTTTGACTGTCAGATTTTTTATGATGCATTTTGTACGATTGCCTTACTTTTGAATGTAATTTCAGATTGTTTCAATGAGGAAAGTTGTAAAACAGGCCAAAGTTCACATCATTAGTAAGTTATCTCGTGAAATTAAAAACCTTAGGAAGAAGGAAGGGCCTGAAGAACTTAAATCCAAATGTAATCGAAAAGCTGACAGAAAGAGGGATGAAATATTTGCCATCAAGGTTTGTGAAATGAGGTTATAACATGTATTTACTAGTATTAACAGTTGCGTTGGAACGTTTTCATTTGCTGTAGTTGCATGTAATTAGTGCGCCCCCCATGCTTCCATAATTACAACTGAGGATTACTTGTCTTTACGTTGCGCAAAACTAGCGAAATGACTCATATTATCGACTTTTGGTTAGCAAATATTTGAATATTCGTAGTAATTTTATGGGGCTGCCTGCGAGGTAAACAAGTATTTTCATATTTAGCATCGCATTTTATTTTGCAGAAACTCAAAATTGATGATGTTTCCAAGTTTGCCTTGAAGAACCTCGAAGATCCCGCTAAAAAAATTGGCGATGTAAGTCTGATCTGAGGTTTTGTTTTTTTTACCTTAGTTTAAGTCATAATAAAATCTGTAGAGTTAATTTGAAAATGTGCCTTTTCTTAACAGCAAGGTGTTAACCTAGAATTAAGAGGCTACTTTAGGTTTGCTGCTACTAAAGTCTTGTCGGCTAAAGTGACCGCTTTTCGTGAACAATATCCAGATTGGAAGGATTACATTCATGACCTTTTGGACGAGTTAGGAGGCCGCAGGAAGAATTCAAATCAACCAAGTAAGGTGGCCAAAGTGGGGAACACTGCGAAGAATATACCAGTCGCAAATAATCCAGAAGGAAGAAAGAATTCAAGGAAGGAGGAAAAACCATTGGTGTCAGAGCAGAAAGACGAAGATGAACAGGTCAACGTTTTACAAAATAAAATGAACGGGGAACTTGTCATTACAGGTTCACCAACGGCTATTGTGAAAAAAGCCAAATTTTTATCATCTCAGTGGTCAGTTGAAGAAATAGAACCTGTTGCTGTTAGTGCTAGTCATCTAACGCTGCAGAAACAGGACGGAAGTAACTATGTGAAGTGTAATAAGACCACTCAAAATATTGCTGCTGTTCGCAGTACACTGAAAGGCGATCATCGGTTTAGTAGTAGTTTAAAGAAAAGTATTGGAGTCGCTGAGGTGAAAAGGTTTCACGAACTATGTGATAGCCAAGAAAGTGTGCCTCGTGAAAGGAGCAGTAATCTTAAACTGGATGAAGGTAGGAAATCTGGGTTATCTTTGTATTCAGGAGTAACATTGAAGGGGTGATCAAAACTGTATTGTTTATGGTGCACATAGATGCAGTGGCACCAAATCAATACCGGTAAACATTCTATATTTAAAGTATTATAATGCTGTGACCTCAAAAATATCTCATAAAGTGGAATATCTTTTATAATAATGATGATATATGGAAACAACACCGAGATTTAAATATGCAATATAATATATTTTTTTAATTTGGTCCTCTGTTCGCAGGGGTCTTCTCTTGACATATTATTATATTTGTAAGTATTAAAGGGGACACGGAGGAAGGAATTAGGCTTCATCTCTATTTGTCTCCCTTGGGTTTCTCTTTCTTTTCTCATTTAACCCACTCTACGCCTATCATGCCTAACACGTCCATCCATTTCAACTTTCCTATCAGTATCCAAGTTGAACTTTACTTGATCATATTTCAAAAATATACCTTTTATCAGAGTTACATATAATCATTTGTTTTTATTTCTACTTTAGGGACTTGACATCAATTCAATTCTAATCATAAATTCTGCCGGTATCAACTTGATTATTCTCTTAATATTTACTTGCCACTCTGACGATTACTATGAAAATATTACAGAATAAGTAAAGATTACCACCTCTATTAATATTTAGTTATTCCTGTTTTTGAGATTATTTTCACTTTGGTTTTTAATATATTTTCATCGCATACCTTGCACATCCAACCATGGTCTTCTAGGTCCTTACTGTATTTGCTAAATGACTTAGGGACTTAGTCATATGCATATATTTAACCAAGGAAATAAGTTTCATACCTGATTTAAGTCTTTCCCATTTTCCAATATGATTTTCTCTATGTACTGATCATTAAGATCAGGCAGCAATAAATTTCCGTGTCATTTCTCCTGTACATTACACCACCATCTACATATATTCTTCTGCTGCCTTTTCATCATGGCCAAAGTTGATTGTAGTTTTTGAATAGGGCAGCATCTCATGAAGCCCCTCATGTTTTCTATATTCTTCCATTAATTTTGGTCATCATACTTTCTGAAATTTTGTCGAGATTTTGTAACTATAGGTAACTATAGACCAGAGGTACTTTACAACAGATGCATAAAATCAATAAAGTGGCTGGAAAAATAATGTCAGTCATAAATATTAGAAAACTGTCATTAATTATTATTTAGTCATCATTAATCCGAAGTACCAATGATAAGAAGGAATAGTCATACACAGTCAGTCTCAATTTTCCAAAAGAAATATGCAGGATGGTTACTTTATTTTGTGCATCATGTGCTAGATTTAAGATACAGTTGTATGAAACAACATGGGAGGGGTTAAATTTTTTTTTTTCAGTTTTTCTTAAGATTAACACTCTTATTTTAGGATTTAAAATATTTATTGGGTGATTTTTTTTTCCTTTGCCACTTCTAAGCACTTAAATTTTCAATTAGATGCCTTAATTTTGTTGTCCTGGTATTTGATGTGATGGTTATGTTGGTAGTAAAGTGCTTGATATTTTTTCAATTCCGTCAGGTAACAGCGACGATGATGAAGAAAGTGGCGATGCCGATGTAGAGAAAGCAGTGGATCCCTTCTTTGTGAAAGCCGATGGGAAGACTGAGTATGTCACCAAGATGGTGGTGGAGGAGGAGGAGGAAGATGAGAAGGACGACTCCCTTTCCCGAGGGGGTGGGAAGAAGTTGAGGGGAGGCCAACAATGGAAAGGGGCAGGGTGGGGTGGAAAGGAAGGTGGCAGGGACAGCAGAGGTGGTGGGCGTGGCTTCAGGGGTGGCAGGGGATCATTTGGTGACAGAGGGCAGCCGAGGAGAGGCAGGGGAGGAGGTCAAGGAAGGGGAGGAGGGAATCCATGGAGTGAACAGAACAGAGGAGGACATGACCAAGGCTCTCGGTATTGTTTTTTTTTATTTATTATCCTCAATACAGATATCCCTTGTCAGAAACAGGGGTTACATTCGTGAAAAACTCCACAGTTAACGAAACTGTGGTTAGAAAACTGCTAAGTATATAGATAAAGGGGGGTTAAGTTTCATTTAACACTAAAGTAAAAATTTGCTCAACTTTATTTATACTGGAATAATTTTCAATTGTATAAAAGAAGAAATATTCCTTCTCGCTCTACGATAGTGATCTCTTGCATCATAAGCGATGTCCTTACTGAAAAAGTAAAATGTGTTGAAATTATGGAACTAAAAGCACTTTATTTGTCTTACTCTAATATTGTTTTACAATAAATGTCCAAAGATCATGGTTAATTTCCAGCATAAACATTTTATGCATCACATTGTATACATTATCTATGAGCATGGCTAATAATGAATGAATTAATGAATAAAAATATTGATTTACTTCTGACAATCTTAAATGGTTGGTCAAAACCATGCATAGGCAAGGGAAATGCCACAGTTGAAAAGGGTAGTACCCTTAAAGAGGGCCATGGATAACCAAGGGTCATGGTAGACGAAATCACAGTTGAAAAGGGGCAAATGTATATTATTCCATTGTCTTGGATCAGACACTAGTTGTAAGGATGTTGGACTTGAAATTAGACAGCAGCCAAAAATCACTCAAGGACTAATTTTTCATCTCGGGCTTTATGAAATCAATATCTATTGATTTGAAAACCATCGTGCTTAATTTTTGCAAGTTTTATTGATAATGAACTCCCATATCTTATGATTTTCCATATATAATGTATGTTGATTTCTTCTCCAACTAAATATTATTATTATAAGAACTCGGTTTCGAATTTCATCCTCTGATGTAATTTCACCCCATCCTAATCTTATAAAACACCACATATATCCAACCAAGATGTTGTTCCAAGATTTTTTTTCTTCGAAAGATCTCAAGCAAATTGTCCGAGTTCAAGAGAAGATCTTTTTTCAATATGCAGTAATGGTAAAAATGCAAATTTTCTTCATGCAATAGTTTTACCTTTATAATCAAAATGTGAAATAGGGGGGTAGTCTGAAAGGTCTAACAGGTAAATTTGCTATTTGGTAATTCCAATATTATTTTTATTTGTTGACATCTCAAGTCCAAAAAGCTTATTTCAGTTATCCCATATTTCTTGGAATCTTTGGAATAGCATATATATTCTCCAACAATTCATAGTTCTCAGTTTCTTTCATTTTTCCCATTGTCAGAATATGTTTGTGGGCAGGTGTATTGTCCTGAGAAAAAAACAGTGTGTGTGCAAATTAGTGTATCATTAGTGACCTGTCATCAGGACTGGGCACAATATGGTCATGCTGATAAACCATGGGGTATTGTCCCTCTATGACAAGCTTAAATGCCCTCTAGATTTGAGTTCTTTGAGGCCTCCTTCAGTGAAGATGTATGTTATATTTTTATACATTGAATTTTCTTAGATGCTAGGAATGATGTAAAGTCACGGGCAGGACTCTTGTTAAATAAAAGTTAATGATGATCAGGAAATATTGCATTAATTAATAGTATTAACAGTTATTTATGTAAGGGCCTATTTTTCATTGCTTTTCTATTGTTAATCATATACTACTTTAAATAAACAAGAGGAATACCAAAAGGCAAAATTTTCCCCAGCACTGGTTTGTAGAAGAATTTATAAAATATGAAACCATTATTAATCTAATTGTTTAATTGGACTTCAGAGTTTGTGTAAATTAACCAGTTTATTTGCTTCTTATTTCAGATTTGCTGGTAGGGGTGATTCAGTAAGAGGAAATGGTAAATTTTCAAAGAAGAATCAACCAGTGCCAGCTGAAAGTGAGTTGGTTATATACCTTCATACATTTTTGATTGATAGTTTTTTTCACATGAAACTGGAATTCTGTTATTTTTATCAATTTTTCGGTAAGCATACTTTGTGATTATAGCATTGGATTGCGATGACATGTACACTGCAAATGTCATGATCAGTATTTCAAAATCATTCCCACGGGAATCTTTCATTGTTCGAAACAGTGCTGGAACTCATCTTCTGTCAGTGAATCATCTTTGAAGTCTTCTCAGCCATCTTGAAAATGCTTGAACCACTTAAAAACATGTGTATGTGATAAATATTTATTGCCATACACTTCTTTCAATAACTTATAAGTTTCAGTAGCGATTTTTCCAAGTTTAAGGAGAAATTTCACAACAATTCATTTCTCTTTTGTTGCACTTAATTTTTCCTGCGAAACAAAAAACAACTCTAATGTGAACAAAGACCATGGCTATACGGATCTGTTTCAGAAGCGAGAGGTATTGCATTCGAAAGAGAAGGCTTCGTGCTAAACAGCTGCGTTGGTCTCTGGCATTTGGTGCATGCATACTTCTTCTGTAGCAGCGTTTGTCTCTTTATTTAATAGCCACACTTCATATATCTTTTTATAATTATATTCACTTTTATAGCAAATAGGTGGCAATATACCACTGCGTATAATTCATAGAATAATATTATTTTTCCTTCCATACTATCTCGTGTCTGTAAACCTTCCAGTTTTCACATTTCCAAGCACAAAAAATGTTTCATTTAAGTAATGATAAGAAGTCTGGAAACATATCTGTGGTCTAAAATTTATATTTATTCATCAGTCTTGTGTATAATTTCTCATTATGCTTGTCTCCAAATTGACCTTTCTAGGTGGCGGTGCTCATCTACATCCATCCTGGGAAGCTAAGCGGAAGTTGAAGGAGCAGAGCATTTCAAACATTGCCTTTCAAGGGAAGAAAATAAAATTTGATGATGACTGATTTTATTTTTGTTAATAAATACAATTATGTTTTACATATTCCCCTAAAATATATTTTTTCTTGTTGTTACTTGTATTCTTTTATTTTAGATCTACAAGCACTTATTTACAGGAATTATTAATGCCGATCCAATTTTATTTGAAACTTTCAAATCTTGGATCAAGTGAAGTTTTTCACAGTTGTTGTTCCTGACCAGGGTGAGGAATTAGTTCAACATTGAGAATCTTATCTTGCTTATCAACAATTATGAGGCTATATTATGGGTCAGGTGAAACTATTGATGAGTTCCATAGGCTTCTTCTTTCCACAACTGTAAAAATCCCACTCTTAGTATCCCCTTTTCTTTTTGTTCCCTCTTGTGGGCATCAACATGATACACATGTGACATGTCTACTACTTACTGGTGCATTATGCCTTTTACTAGACTTGACAAAGACTTAATGTTGTTTCAATGTATGCTGATCTCCATTGATATGATATCTGGAACATAAGTTATATCAGTCTATCTAAAGAAAAATTATTCAGCATAAGGTACAAATCTCGTGGTGTTTTCCACAGTGTTCTCTATCATTTAGGAATTTGTTATGGCAGGTGACCACTTTCTGTAACTCCTATTCAAAGAAAGTTGCTCTCCCTCCTACAAATATGACCCATCTCCAAGGTGAATTTGACTCAGCATAGCTTGCTTGAGGTTGGATCCTGCTTGTGGATTGAATGGCATCTGTGTGGTAACTCAGATGTTTGAGGTGATGTCAAATATTGCTCTCGTGGGACATAAAGTAGTTTTTATAGTTCCTCCATTGGAGGACCATCCTTACTACAGTGTGGCAAAACAGACAGTACAGCAATGCATAATATATTGGTAACAAGGAATAATATGCAAATGTGTACTATGTTCCTAGCGAATTGTGTTTTTGCAAAAAAAATCTCTTATTAATGCTGTCTTTATTTCCATCAAATACTTTATAAAGCCACAGAAATAGTTTGAAAATACAGAATATTTACTCAATATTGTAATGTAACTAGTCCATTCCTTCATTTTATATCTTAGCAGCAACTGCTCTGGACATTAAAAAACTTGCAAATGTTATAATATGCCTTGTTAACAAAATATTTTTTTAGCACTAACTGAATAGAGTAATGTACTTATTGATTTTGTATGAAATTGAATATTATGAATGATAATGAAAAGAAAAAAGTAGCACTTTTCCACAAAAGTATATATATTTAAGCACTACGTGTTTCTGCTCACTGAGCCGTCTTGAGGTACACTACAAAAATTGTTTTCAAACACAGTATATATAGTGAACCAAGGGGGGTAAGGGTACAAAAATTGTGTTTGAAAATACAATTTTTGTCATGTACCTGAAGATGGCTCAGTGAGTCGAAACGCATAGTGCTTAGTATATATAATTTTGTGGAAAAGTGCAACTCTTTACTTGTCAATGTGTGTTCCTTCCACCACATCAAGCCTGAATCAGTAATTCTTATTATGAAAGATGTGTGGAAGGGTCCTTGAGAAAATGATATATGCCTTGGAGTCCTTGTAACGAGGGGTGGCAGGAGGGAAGAGACTGAGGGACCCGGGCTAATCCCATTAAGGTTTCTAGTGGGGCACTTTATGGGTGGTGAATATCATGGGACTTGGCAAGCCTGAGGGATTGAGATAAAGAGGAGCGCGATAAATAGTTTCGAGATTGTGATCTAGGGCCGTCTTCTTTTTTGAGAGGCATGGAAAATCAGCATGGTCTTCGCGATGCCAAGTGCAATGCGTACGCAGAGGAACCACTATTGCTGGTCGGTCGCTAAATAACTCGCTACCCACCCCGTCACCTTGTTCGACGACTTCGGTTCGCTATTTGCTTGAATAGAGCCAGGAAACCAACGAGCGAATGGTTTAAAACTTCTCATCCCTCGTAGAACTTTCAGCGTGCTGCTGGGTATTTTTCCATTGACGAGTTGCACACCTCCGACCCCACTCCGTAGATGTCTGGCAAATTGAATACCCTCGGCAGCTATTTTCCATTACGTGTGGATATTTGTCGAGAAAAACGGCGCTCTCCGTTGCCGTAGTTATACCTTTCTCCGGACAATGTTTATCGTGCCAGGGGACAGTTGAGAGGAATTTGGCAACCTCGGGACCCCTTCAAATTCTACACGTGGCCTGGCGTGTGTTCCCTTAAATTGACCTGCTGCGTCTACTTATCCTCTGGGGGAACAGTCAACTACGTGTTCACTAAGTTACTCTTGTGAATTGTTGATGGACTTTTTTTTTAAGCTACATTAATGTGCCGACCGGGTTAGTCTGGTGGGTAGCGTGCTCGCCGGCTAACCCAAGGATCGCGGGTTCGAATCCCGTCCGGGGCACGGGTGTTGTGTT
>WURS02016797.1:0-12122 GCA_011762765.2 Rhinocypha anisoptera | reverse complement strand
GGGGAGTGGGGGCGGGGGGGTGCGGGGGGGGGGGGGTGAGGGGGGGGGGGGGGGGGGGGGGGGGGGGGGTGAGGGGGGGGGGGGTGGGCGGGTGGAAGAGGGTGAGAAGGGATGGACATCACGGCACTAATGGCCACTTTAATGGCTCACCCCCTCCCCCCCCCTCCCCCAGCCGAGGAGGAGAGGAAAGAGGGGCAGGAAGGGGCTACTTTAAGGGCGGAGGCGTGGTATGATGGAGGAAGGGAAGGGATTTTTCAACGGGGTGCGGTCGGGGCGGAGTTGTCTGGGAGCCAGGGTGTTAACGATAAGCGGCTGTGCCCTTGAAGTTGCGAAGACCGTGTTATATTACGGGACGCCATAGTCGATACCCAAGCGGAATCCCGGAGTCGATAACGAGCGGGTAAAATGAAGCAACGTCAGAAATGCATATTAAATTTTTGAATTTGTCAATTTGAAGCGTTCGACGGTGGGTTTTTTTTCCCTCGAGGTGAAAATCGGTGACGAGGACTGAAATATGCTGATTTAAGTTATTTTTTTCCTCAGGGACGCCAGAATGCAGTCCCAGTTGGACGTAAGAATATTGGAAATTTACACTTATATTCTTATTTTTTTCTCACTACCATGGTTTCGTTACAAAGTACCATCCATGCCAAGGTTTTTATTTTCTGTTTTTCAACTATGAAGAATTTACACCGACGTAATTCTGAGACATTTATATTGTAAGAATTTCACTGCCATTCACGTTGAGGGTGTTCTTACATTTTGGCGTGAAGGAAATAGTGTAGTCATTGATTGATTATATTAAAAATCTATGAGCTACTTTTGTGAAAACAAACTGCCGGATATTTATTGTTAATGGTGTTGACGAGACAAAATATGTTAATTCAAGTAACTACTGTAAGAAAATAAATCCCTATATTCATTTTAACTCACGTCGGTTCCCACGAACAGTGAAATTACAC
The DNA here is from genome assembly GCA_011762765.2 of Rhinocypha anisoptera. NCBI lineage: Eukaryota > Metazoa > Arthropoda > Insecta > Odonata > Chlorocyphidae > Rhinocypha > Rhinocypha anisoptera. The sequence goes on along the minus strand of WURS02016797.1, from coordinate 11,160 downwards.
CGATGTATGTCTCATGCTAATTGGATTTTCAATTATATTATTATGCTGCAATTTTAAATCTCATGTAATACTCATGGCTGCAGTATTAAATTAAACTCATATTTGCACAACAAAAATGTTTTAAGCTCATGGATTTCGGGTATGTAAAAATGACCATCGGTGGTTAAAAGAGGGAAATTTGGTACAGAGAAATAAAGCCGGACGCGACCTTATTACGATGGAAAGGTTTAGGTAGAGTCGGGGAAGTTGGAAAATAAATTGGAATTGGAAGACTGAATTGGAGGATGGGGTTGGTGCAAGCCGAGAACGGTGATTGGTAGTCATTAGAGTTTGGCGGAAAGAAAGCAAAGCGCTTTTGTTGCCGTCATTGTTTTGTCTTGCGGAAATAGGCAGGGGTGATTTACCATTCATCAAGGTGCCTCTTAAGGATTCTGCTACCACCGAATCTCTCCCAAGGCATCAGTTAGGAGGTGATGTGGATTGAGATTTATACCTGCATATTAAGAGGAAAAGGGAGGGAGGCAGCAGCGTTTGCCTTTCCCATAACCACATCCCTCGCAGCATCCCATTTCCAGTCGCTCATCTATGTGGTTTATGCGTCGGTGCTTTTTATTCGCTGCTTGGAGAGAGGTATTCTAATCCAGTAAAAGCTTGCTTAAATTGCGAACTGAAACGTAGTCGAGGTGATAATTAATGCATATATGGGCGTCGTAAAATTATCCTCATGTGCCGAAGGTGAATACTATGAAACAATAAATTTTTCCTATAGTTTCCTCCTCATGCAAATTAAAATTTTATCTAAATGAAGAGAATTATCACCTGCCGGTGATAATACTTCCTAGGGGTACTAGTGATATAGTGTCAGGGCATCAACAATGATTGCCAGGGTTTTCTTAATGGATTATTGAATAATTCAACTATAGAAACTAATAAATAATACGGATGACATGCCTTTTATCCTTCTTCGGGTGCATATTGTTTCGTTTTTTATTTACATAATTGCTGGGGCAATTTTCTTCAGTTATTGTAGTAATTGAGCCATATATCACAACTTTTTACGAAGGTCTAAATACAGTCATTGCATTTGCATTTAATCTCATGTTAACTAGGAAATGAATATTTCATCCCCTAACATAAATCTTCACCAGAAGCGAAACAATTAGCCCCTGAAGCCATGCCGGTTTCGCGGGCCTTATAGTTTTAAATTAAATATTACCTGCATTAATTACTGTTTAGTAATCACTCCCGTCTTTAAGTTGAGGTTAAAGCAACCAGTAAAACATTGTGATACCCTTAGATACTTTCTTGTTTTTCAAAAATATATTGATGGTATATATAAAAAACTTAGAAATTGTTGCTAATCTCAAAACTCTTTCTGCAGTTCTAATCCTATGTTTATTTATTTTTTTCACATACTGAACTTTTTTGGGATAGTAAATGATGTTTCTAAGGAAAATTATATGTAGTTTTGATGTTATTTCTACGATGAAGTGTGATTTACATATTTCAGTATAAAATTTATTCGTTAAAGCAATGTAAAATAACTGAAATATCCATATTTAAATGCGTGTCTTATAGATGAAATTCTTATGCCATATTCAATTTTTTCTTTTAAACCTTTTAATACCATGGAGGCAATAGGGATATAAAATCAGTAATTTATTCTTCTCTCATTAAGACAGTGATTGGAAATGAATTCTATTTTACGCGATGATATCAAATGCTTTGTCCACTTGTGTGAAGGTCATGGCAATGTATGTAACCTGTACATTCTCATCTCTACTAAATAGATCAAGGACCGAAGTTGTCTTTCATATACGTCCCATCTGCCTTCTAGATCGCAATTCAAAAATTATTTTTATCTTCCATCATCATTTTCCAGCAAAAAATTTTAGGTATCCACTCATTCACGTAAAGTTGGTTTTTAATCCTAACTTTGTGTAGGTGTAGGCTAAATTAACTCTCCTATGTGGATTCACAGTTATATTTCCAGTTTTTATAACGAGTAATATTCACAACTTGGGGTGCAATTGAGGAATTCTATTACCCCGAAATATAAAACACAGCGGAACCTGTTTACCCGCAGTCCTGCTTATCTGCACTGCTGCATCGAATACCATTCTACTCAATGCATCACCTTTTTGAGTACATCAATGCAGTTTTTGTGTTCCAGTATCGAATAAACGTTCTTTCTCTTCCTACAGATATGGAGTTATATATATATATATATATATCTAGATTTACCTCGTCAAACTTGACGGAAATTAATATAAATTAAATGAACTACTTATTTAAAAGGTATTAATTTATAAAAACCGCTAATTTAATATTAGTAAAAGTAGAATGAGACATGTTTTTAGTAGGAACTGGACATTAAACTACCGTTTATTAGTCAACAGAAACGTCTTCAAACGCCAGTTTTGCATAAATCAGTCTCCTAAAAGGTCTTTACTGATCGTTTTTCTCTATTGATAAACGAATTGAAGTCTTGTTTGGGAAAAAGCGACATATAAACCTTCCACAGGCAAAAGTGGAACTGATTAAGAAGAACTTCTGCATTGTCCCTGCAATTTTATTGTAATTGCAGCTGCCGGAATCACATGGAAATGTCTTCTCTGCAACTAACTCTACTGTATGTTTTCAATAAGACATCAGGGGGTCAATCAAGCATGAAATAATGAAAAAATAGGCAAACCCAACAACTAAATAATCAGGAATGATTCCACTCTGACGGAATATAGTGTCGTCACCGGCTCATTATTATTACGCGACCCGCGATTCTCGTTGCTGATTCGAAATCTGTACTCTTATGGGGATACTCGTCGGCAAGCAGCCCGTATTTTTTACATATGAAGAGACCGACAGATGGACGGAATATACATATATATATATATATATATATATGATTACATTTTACGATGTCAGGTTTCACTTGGTGGAAGTTTTGTGAATTCATAATTACGAAATGAATCTATATCATTATTTTCCACACATTTTGTGAAAAATTAAGATGTACGTTCATTTTGTAGCCATGGATACTTTTATGATGATTTTGAAATATTATGGCTCTAAAATTTGTATCAACTCCTTTAGTTCACCTTTCAGCCTGCTTTCCCAATCTGAAATTCATTACTTCCATAATTTATTCTACAATATCTTTATAAATTTCTAGGCTATTTAGGCGTTTCTTTTCTTTTAATCACTCTACGGAACCTGTTTACTTCTTAAAGATGTCTTTGAAGATACCTTTTGAACATATCTTTGTGGAGATATCTGATGCCTCTTAAAGTGTGTACTGATATTAATATCCGTGCTAGCTAACGTCAGCTGCTTCCTATGTTCTGAGCTCTGTCCTTAAATTCCTACTAAAAAATTTTTTTGAAAGGATTAGTAAGTACGGAATCTAACCGTTACAACTATTATGCATCTTCCGGGAATAATAACTAGGTTTTAACGAATTTTTAAGAAAATTTGATGATATTGAAAAAAACGAGTTTGATAGGGATTTCCCATCTTACCAAATAGAAACCTGTGCCCAAATAAGAAATCTGTGTTAATATAGTTTACAACAAACCTCTGTCATGCAATTAAATTCTGTTGATACGCAGAGAACATTGAGCTATAAAAGTTCGGAGTCGAAAATAAAGCCTTTTTTTGAGATCTTCCTTCCGCACCAACCAATGCATACTTTGAAAACCTGAGTGGAGTCTTATGTTTTCGTAATACGTTCAAAGCTTTCTTAATTATATATCCTCAACAGATAGAAAAACCCATCTTTTTTGCTTCTTTTTTCTGTCCGTATATAGATTCAAGGGATGGACATACCCATCTGATGAATCAAGGAAAAAATATGGAGATGACGTCTAACACCCATGAATAACACTCCTTATTTTATCCTCCCTCTGCCACCCTTACTACTTTCGCGGCATGGGGTTATAGACTGTGACCCATTAAAATACTACCTGAAATTAGGAGATAGCTTCAATAAATCCATGACACTGTTTCTATTACTAGACATTATTACAGTTTGGTACCTCCCTGAGTGGGATATTTCAGTGTTCCTATGACTCTTGTGACGTTATAACCAAGAGTTCCTTAGCATTAGACGGCTGCTACAAAACTCCACTGACTTCTTTCATCGAGGCATTTTAATTCCTTAACGATATTGCCCGACCTCACTTTACTCATTTCTTCGGCCACAACAGCATGCCGTTGCCCGCTTCTTTCTGTCAGCGATGCTCCAGGAAAATAAAGATCCGCAATTGGGAGATAGTGCCCACAGAACAAATGAGTTTCAGAATTACTTCGTCGATGTAAATGTAAAATCAGTCAGTAAGAATGTGAGCGGAGTACGGAAGTCTTAGCAAAATGTAAGTCTGTGTCAATCACCATGTGCCTGAATGATATTTAAAATCGAATCAAAGAAACTCAGACGCGATAAATCGTGTGGGCTGGATGGAATGAGAGGAGAGGTTGCTGAGGACCGGGGGTTATGAAGTTGTGTCTTTATATGATACGCTTATTCACCATTATAGTAGAAATATTCTGACTTGAGCAAATCGATTTTATTGCCGATTAGAAAAAGGTGCTTGTAAAAAAATACGGATCCATCTGCTTTATTTGTGTCATATGCAAAATTTTTGAAAAAATTGTTATAGATTTTGGACTTTTGTGAGGAAAATAATTGGATAGTCCGGTGTCAACATGGTTTTAAGTGAGGCTATTCGTGTGGCACTGAAGTGATAAAGTTTTTCCAGGACCTAGTTGACACTTAAGATTATTTCGGGGAGGAAATTAATGACATAGTAATTAATTTAGCTAAAATATTTTAACAGGTAAACCATAAATTACTGCTTCGTATAATAAATCATGAGCTTATACTAGAGAGTGGTGGTCTGGATAACGACATTTCTTAGAGGTAGGAGACAAAAAGTAAGAATGGAGAACCAAATGTCAGATGATTATTGTTTATTTTGGGGTTTTACGGGTTAGTGTAGTAGCACCTATAGTGTTTTTAATTTTTTAATGATCTACCAGATGTTCTGTAAAATTCGCCTATTTGGAAATTATTGTGTATTACGGATGTTGGTTAAATCTGTAGAGGTTTGTACAGAATTGTTTGGAGCGTTTACGTATGGAATAAAGATAGAATGAAATAGAAATAAACTGTGCAAAAATAAATTGCAATAAAAAATTAGCTAAAAGATGATAAAAAACTAAGTTGGATCAATGTATCGTTGTCAAAAAAAATTCAAGTATCTGGGTTTACGTTTTTTCAATGAACTATGGAAAAAGTGGAACGACCATATGGAAACTAGAGTAACGAAGGTCCACAGAACTCCACTTTGTTACAATTACTTAAATTTCTAGAAGCACGAATAACAGAGCATACTTGAGTGCTAGTTAGGCGAATGAATATGGAAATTCCTTGTAAGATCCCTATTATAAAAGCTTCGGCTAAAATTAGGAAAAGCTCGAAGAAGAGCTGCTAGATGCGTGTTACGAAAATACGGGAGAATGGGCAGTCTTACGGAGATGTTGAGCAAACTGGACTCGGAAAGAGTGCAAGAGTGAGAATGTATAATTCTCTCTCTTGCACTCCTTAAAGTGAAAGAGTGAAGTGAATGTAAGGAAAATATCACGGTTATTCAATATCTATGAGATGAGCACGGGAAAGGCTGTACTTTCGGAAGTCAATGGGGATGTTACCACGGTAAAAGCGACCTTAATTGGAAAGTGAAGTTGCTCACTGAAAATCGATATTTAACCAAGCACTCTCTTCCAAACAGGTGTAAAGAAACGGAATGACCTTCCTGACTAAATTATTGTAATGTAATATATTCTTATTTTATCCTGTCTCATGTTAATCGTAACCAGACTCTGTGAATGATATTTACTGATTTTTTTGGTATGTGAATATATTTATGTATCTTGTTGCTAATGATATTTCACCTGCTACTTACTACTTCTTATACTTTGAAGGTGTATTATATTCTCGTTCTCATCTTCAATTTTCTGGCGCTGGATGTTAATTTCCTCCGAAAAAACTAATCAGCTAAATTAATTTCATATTCTTAAATGTTACAAAGGAGAATAAAACAAGAGGTACATATGAGTGAGCAGCAAATTTGAATAGTGGGAATGTCCCATTCATTTTCTCTACTACTATTTTTAACCTAATGATGCCAGAAAAAGTTTTTAAACTAACATTGAACTCATTTTGTGTACGTTTCATCTTTACGCGGTTATTTTATTTTAACACTATTCGGATCAAGTGTATTTATCATTATGGAATCTTTTAGATCACCTCCTATTTCTTATCTGTCTCCAGAGTTGAATCTTCAACGGGGTAGACGGTAGCTGCAATGTGAGTGATACGTCGCGAGTCGCGCAGATGCACCACACACAGCATAACCCGAAAATCATCACCACATCACTTTAAGAGGCTGAAATCGACGAAATCTCCAACGGTAGGCCACATAATTTGTGGATTCAGCTTAATAAATAAATGGTACAATAGAATTAATAAATAGAATTTATTTGAATTGATCCTTATTTTTAAATTCCACAGTATTCGTCAATTTTTATAATTATTTATAAAATAACGAAGATAGAAGACAGGGGTTAATTGTCTTCGCTTTAGGCACAGAAATGCTTTTTTTTTTGGAATTGACATCATGTCTAATATGGTATTGGTATGCGCACTATTTTTTAAAAATAATCCCTGCCATTCGAGGAATTAAATAAAAAAATAATCATTAAAGTAAATGGAGCTTAGTTTATGTGAAGTTGAAATTAACGTTGGTTCTCACATCATACGGCGTGTATTTAGCATATTGCCTCGGGTTATGAGGGCGCTCCTTTCCGTGTATATATTTTTACATTAATATATGTATTCTCGGAAATGCCGTAGCCTGTTTGTAGAAATCCCCACCCGGTACGAATTACACAGTTTATTGATATTATCATCAAATTATGTATTTGAAAAGGATATAACATAATAATTTTCACCTAATCAGGCGTGATGTGGTGGAAGAGATTCATACTGAGAGTAAAAAACATAGCACTTTTCCACAGCAGGATGATATAGCATGTTTTTCCCCTACAAACATTATTTTTACGATGGTCCGTCAATGCTCTGGGGGGAGTCTGTGGCTCTAATCTGGCATTTACCCGATCGAAAGTCGGGTGTTTTACCTACCAGGTACTAATCTCAAACGAACATTGTTAACAGAAAGGACAAGGTAGTGTTTACCTTAATTTTTGACTGATATGCTTTGGAATGGTGAATTTACCGAATGAAAAATTCATTCTAATTTGGTTTTATTTTTGAATTTCAACGGATAGAAATGGAAATAAAATAATTATATACAATAAAAATTAGAGATTTATCTACTTCGGTATCGCAAAACTGTGAAGTAGATGTTTACCATCAGGAAATAATGATGTGAAATGAAACAAGAAAGATGAAAAAGGTGGTAGCTTATTCACCTCGAAGGGAAAAGTACAAGCTTTTGTGCATCGCAGTGGAATTTCTTCTACAAGTTAACTTAAAAATTGAAATAGAATGAATAACCCATTTGGAGCTATATTTAAACGATTTGGTTATCAATTCTCCATTCATTTCAACATGCGGATTTAAAAAGTTAAATATTATTCTGGAACCAGTTGTATGTGTGTACTGATATTGCCTTTTTTAAAAAGTCTTTGTCACAACTCATTAACTGGTCTACTTATCATTTTGATTAATATCTTATCAGTTTATGCATAGGTACATGTTTCACTTTTATTTTTGTTATATCGGGTTAACGAGTTCATCGAAATGACTTTTATATTATTTAAGAGAATTATCTTCCTTGATGCTCACGGTTAGATAACGGATTGGCTTCACCGGAAATGATCATGTCCACATGTAAGCATTGAAATCCTTAATCCAGAGTGGGGCCGGATAGACTTTACACTTTAATATTTCAAATGTATAATTTATATATATATATATATAAAGAATACACGCACAAACTTATGCACATACACACATAGATAGAAACACTTAAAAGGCATACATTATGAAACATTTTGGAGTTTGCTTGCCCCTTCGTTGGTCTGCTTTTTCTCAGACGTGATCATGATCTATAGTCGTCGTCATGATAGATAGATAGTCGTAATAAATCGAAACAGCTATTTACAAAATATTGTAGTGAGTTTTCCCCGATCAATTTCCTCGATAATGCAAGACACAATATTGTAAATTTTGTGGTCAATATTAAATTAAATGATATATCACAAATAATAGGAAATAAGGAATGGGATAGTGGAACGTAAAAGGACGAACACAAAATGTGGTAAGGATGATGGAAACCCAGGAATTCTTAAGAGAAAAAGTATTGTCCTCAGCCGGAACTCGAACCGGGGTCTCCTGATTGCTGATCGGGCGTAGTTAGCTATTAATTGTGATGTATTTTAGCCATATGGCGGTTATTCCTGTATAAAGAAGTGTGTGTGTAAATATATATATATATTACGTATTTTCCCCGTTCGTATGACGGAGGAGACCTGAATTTAAAAAAAATTTAAAGGTGCTAATTTTGAGGTTCAGTTATTTTTTGAAAATACACAAATGAAACGAAACACTTTGAATGCCAACTGAAGCGTGTACCCAATGAAATGTAGCAAGGAAGTGGATTTATACGTTTTATTGATTTATAATTGAATTTAGATGACAAATATTCGTTAAAAAAACTCAAACTGAAGCTCCACGAATAAATTTTATGAGAAAAATCAATGTGGGAACCCATGTATTACCAATTTAATTTTATCGAATGCGTTAACGCTTTTGTGTAATTCCAAAAGCTATTTTGCATCCGAAATGAACCAATAATACGAATACCTCAGCAAAAATTGCATTATCGGCCTTTGATTCCTTCCTCTATAGACCTAACGGCAAAATTTCAGGATTAACTTATCGTCGTCATGGCTGTATAAATGCGTGTATAACTTCATTGAAGACTACTCGTACTCATATTTTAAATTCGCATCTTATATAAAAAAAAGGTTGAAATTATTCATATTATATTTTGTTCGAATGATGTTATTTCAATTATATAATGTGTAGCAACCTAATTTTAAAAGAATGCTTGCTTATCGATCTGGAAACGCAAGCTTTGCGGAGGGAAGTTGAAGAAGATGTGCATTAGTACGATATTAGAACTAGGATATTTCAACATTTATTATTTTTACGTAACCAAAATGGGACTTACCTGGGATCATTCACTGCCCTTAGAGAAATATTTTGATACTCAATTTCTCCTATTTTTATAAAGGACGTCCTTGCTTTTTTTGTTCATTTCTTTTCCCCGATTGGAAAGGTAACACTTTTTCTCCTATGAGGTTCAAATAAATCCAATTATATCTTATCGCGGGAATCTATTATCAATTATATCTTGTTTCAGTCTCCTTTAATATTTAAAAACATCCATTATCTCCCTTTCATGCCGTGTACCAGTGCAAAATTGCTTTGGTATTTAAAATCGTTTACCTTTTTCAAAAATCTATAAGTAACATATTTTTCGTTGCATTATTCTTAAAAAATCTAGCGACGAAACCTGTTAATTCGAGTTGAACGCATGCTTAAAATATGTATTCTGCAGTTATGCCTTTTTTAGAAAAAACTATACAGGGATTGATATCTAACCACCATACTGTATTGCTTATGAATAATTAAAAGGATAAATGAGTAATTGCTGCGTGAGTAGTACGTAGAGATATTGTAACCTCAATCGCAAATAATCACTGTTCTCACGAGACGAAGGATTTCCATGATTTGTCATTTAATCTGTTTTGAGGAAGTTTCAGCCTTTTTAAACTTAGAGAAACTGTTAGTTGTTAACCTTGCTATGTGTCCTAGGCGCCCAATTGGCGTGTTCGGGCGTGTGTTACCTGTCTGGATAAATGTCACATTTCAAATAGAGAATTTTAGAATCTTCGCTATAGCTAGATATAAAAATATACTTTATGATTCAGTGACGCTAAAAAACTTTGTTGTCATTATTAGATGTATCATTTATAGCTATATTTTCATTTTCATGGTGGTCACCAACTTGCCCTGATACAATAGGTTTTTCCTATTGAATTTAACTGTTTCAGTTCGTAGTAGTATCTTTTTTATGGGGTGCTTCGAGGGCTATGGTCATTTCGCACCTCTTCTAATCATAGAAAGAAAACTCTATTAGACAAACACAAAACCCATACCCTGGACGGGACTCGAATCCGTGACCTTTGGGCTAGCCTGCGAGCGCGCTACAACCCGGCGAACCCGACCGACTGTCTCAGTTCGATCTACCGCCTTTAGTGTAATGGGTTGATGCCTCTTTTTAGATATTTTATCTGTATTTTGGTCTTTTCTAATGACTTGATTCAGACACAAAAAAAGAAAAATTTCTGTATTAAATTTAATTAATGGAAAATGCAATTTTAAATGAAACAGTAGCAACTACTCAAAGAAGTTTCGGGAGTAGCAGATATGCCATTTCCAGGAAATTTTCCTCCTGTATGCAGTGGGCCAAACTCCAAAAGATAAAAAAATACAGAGAGACATGAGGAAGTCGGTAAAAGGTTAGACGAATTTATTTCTGATCATCGAGGCATAAATTAATTCCCATATATTATCCCCCCCCCCTTTCTCAAGACCTTTCCCGGGATAATATTTCTCAGAGTTCTTGTATCGTTGAATTACTGCTCACGCAAGAACTTGACTGAGAAGATATTGGTTCACGGTAGCTGACGACGTTAATAATGAAATGACTTTAATTAATCCTTACTACCCTAGAGAACTTACTTCGTATTCGTTCATTTTTCATATCTTTCCTGGGAATTTCGGAACTTCCGTTAAAGTTGGAGAACTGTTAATCATAAGTGTTCAAAATATTTTCCGTGAGATTTCTGATAAAAGTCGAAGGTAAAATTTAATGACAACAATATTATGGAATCAGTAGTATGTCATAGGTTGACGAAGATTTTACTTAAAATTTATATTGAATTTATATATAAGACATGCGAATACATTTACCAGTTAATAGAATTAAGGTTACATCTACATCTACATAATACCCTGCAAGCCGCCACAAGGGCGTGTGGCAGGGGGTGAGCCACCACCATACATTC